>JAQIWI010001120.1:0-18848 GCA_034698825.1 Deuterosminthurus bicinctus | reverse complement strand
CTACTCGACAAAATACTCGTGAATAATCCGAGTTCGAGTTTGAAATTCCAATATACCTACTCGGTAGGATCTCTATTCTAGCGCTACATCAATTTCGTACACTAAATCTGAAACTTGAATCTTGAGGTATTTTGGTGTTAACCTGTTAACATGTAACCTACAATAAATCGCTCAACAATTGGCTGAAAAACTCAGGTATTCGAGCTCAAAGAAAAAAAATGATTTTAACTTGTGCCTTATGGGGATTTGAGTTTTCAGGCCAGTTTTAAAATTTTGGACGCATACATTGTAGTTCCCAAAGTACTGATCAAACAGACTTTTGCAGCAAACCGACCGAAAGCTGAGAGTTTGGAGAATGCTTCTGTGAACTTTAAAGTAATCTCAAGAAACAATCTATTTCACAAACCAAAGTCACATTTTCAAAATTTTGGGCTTCCTTTTGAGGTCACCAAACTCGACTATGAATTAATCAATTCAATTTAAATTAGAGTTATTTTATGAATTTAAGTAATTTTGGTAGCACTCATACGATATCAAAATCGATGTCTTGAACTATTTATTGAAGCCACTATCATCGGTGAGCTTTAACACCACTTATTGCATTCAAACATAAACGTCAAGTCGTCTCTTGGCTGGTGCACCCAATGACAATTTTCTTTATCATGCCACAAAAACTTCATCGATTTTTGAATATAAGTAGAAAAATCAAATCTCTTAAGAAACACAAAATCCTTGAGCTCTAAGCTGGAGGCAATGTTTTGTGAACTATTAGCTGCCAGAAACTTGTATGGAAGTTTGATAAGAATGCTTGCCTTGCTGGAAACATCATACATCAAATTTCATAATGACAAGCAACTTTACCTTATTGAGCTTGTAACTACACAGGTGGTGGTGAGTATACTGGTTAAACACTGCATAGTAGTTGCTTGGCATATATGTTCAGCACGATAATCCCATATAGCTCATTCCCACACGAAACACAGGAACTTTCTAGGGAGGAAACGAGGATCTGCAAAGACTCCAATAAACTTGTAAAAATGCAGAGTTAGTTGATATTACATTGAGTTGGATAAAGTTAAATGCACGTCCTAACGTGCGATGTGATATGGAACTCCTGATGTTCTGAGTTTGATGACAATGCGGTTCTTCCCGTCTTTAATTACAGATTGAACCCGTTTTCCTAACATCTCGCTAAAGAAGACCCTGTCAGCATGAGTTGCAATGCCAGACAGAATATAATCATTAGTCAGAAGCATTCTAACGATTCTTTCCATTCAAATCCGAGCTTTCAATTTGTCCTTTAATCTCATCTAGTATATTCTTATAAAGTAAAGTCTTTTTTCGTCCTCCTCTACTTACAAATCCGCCTGATTATTTCTAAAAACCTGGCATTGGTTCCGTCCGTGTGGGTCAGTTATTTAATCCTCAAGGCTTCCTTAAGTGGTCAGTGTTTACAAGCAACAGTTGGGGTGAGTTTCAACGCCACTTAACGCATGTAAACAAAAACATAAAACCTCTACGCGATAGGTGTGTAGCCAAGACTTTTCTACTAGAAGGGAATTGCAAGTGAAGCTCCGACTGGAGAGGGGCAAAGCTCACGTTCAGCGGTATGCGCTCCATCCTTACTTACGGCTACACCGATCTGCCAACATAATCAACATGAATGTACAGTTAACAAACTCGTAATGTTCAATGTTTAGGGAAATCACATGCGCTGGCCGTTGACTCGATGACGGGTAATATTTATTTTGGAAATGGGTCGTTATTGGAACTGAAAGTGTGCGGTGGTAATGGCGAGAAGTGTTCTGTCATAGCGACTAATCAACATGGATTTTTTGACATAGCTGTTTACCACTCCAAAAGGTGATATCCCCGTTATGAATTCTTCTCATTATCTAAATGCATTTTAACAGCGAATGAATCCGGTTTTGGTTTTAGTTTAATATTCTGGTCAAACGCCTCTTCTTTAGTGACGGCCAACATGGACGGGACCAACGCCACAGTCATTTTTTCAGAAGTCTTCAATCAGATTTATGTAGACGAGGACGAGTATATACTTTACTATATGACAATACTAGATGAGGTTGAAGGAGTAATTGAAAGCTCGGATTTGAATGGAAAGGATCGTAGAGTGCTTCTGATGAATGATCGGGTTCTGTCTGGCATTGCAACTCAATCTGACAGGGTCTTCTTTGGCGAGATGTTTGGAAAGCGGATGCAATCTGTAAGTAAAGACGGGAAGAATCGTACTGTCATCATCCCCAGAACATCAGGAGTTCAATATCAAATGGCGCTGTACGGAAGCAGGACACTTGGTGGTGATAATTCATGCGCAAGTTCTCCATGCTCACATTTGTGCTTACTCGAACTGGAATCATTTGCTTGTTTGTGTATTAAAGGAAAGCACCTCGACCACGACGGTAGTACGTGCATTTAACTTTATCCAACTCAATGTAATATTCGGTCACTCAGCTTCAGCTCATCCTTTTCAAAATAAATCATGATTTCTTCGTCGGAAAATAAAATTAGCCCTAGCAGCTGCCATTTTACAAGCTTATTGGAGTCTTTAGGGATTCTCGTTTCCTACCTTGAAAGTTCCTGTATGTCGTGTCGTATGGCAAATGGCAAACACCCACTAAATCATTACAGCTCTTCAGCTAGGCTATGGTTACATTCGTAGTGTGCTGACGGGAATCCCGATAGGTTTGGGGCAGGAGTCTGCAAGTTTACATTAGAATGCAGTAAGTGGCGTTAAAGCTCACTGGTGATAGTGGCTTCAATAAGAAGTTCACGACATCGGTTTTCGTATCGCATGAGTTGTACCAAAACTATTTAAATTCATAAACAAAGTCTAATAAAAATTTAATTTATAATTCAGAAACGAATTTGGTGATCCTAGGGGAACTCCAAAATTTTGAAAAATCGGCGTTATCCTGATGCATGACATGACCCCTCAATTAATGTGACAACAGCTCGTTCTGTTCTAGCAATAGCCACGGTGATATTACTGGCAGGACTTTAACTTACATGTGCTTGAGTTGTCACCCTTCCATGTTCCATAAGAAACACATTGGAGTACATACAGCTGCAAATGAAAAGTCAGCTGCCCTTAGTGTCTTCAGGCTTCAATGGTTTCAGACTTTACTTCCTGCAGATAGGCAGCCATGGCCTTGCCCGTAAACAAGGTCATCCCACTTTGTCACTGAGAGGCAAAATTTTGTGTGGCCACATAGCTTGCAGATTCTACAAACGTTACAAATGCCTCAAATCTATTGTTTGAGGCAAAAGTTGCATCCTACTTTTGAAATACGAGACGATCGCTTTTGTATTGAGCCTGGAAATTCTTTGGAATGGTTTTCATAACAGTGCAATGGATTTTCATAAAGTAGCAACATAAAATTTGCCATCATATGAAGGGGAAAGATTTCTCAGGAACTTGACGACAATTAATCGGAAACTATGAATGCAGATTGTAGAAATGATAAAAGGTCATGGGAGCTTCAGGCAAATTTTGTTGAGAGTCGGAGATGGGGGGACAAAGATGAGTAGATTTGTTCCTCGAGAGCCTAACTAAGATTGCATCCATCTGTACTCACAGACTGAACGCGTCGGCCATCGGCCATCATGCTAGTCCGATGAGACCATTTCAATGAGGTTCTGAGAGTCGGCCAACTCCTGTACATGATTATCGGGTTGAGACAGAACACCTAATAAATCACCTGCGCATGCTGAACGGTAATTAAATTAAAGTTCAAGTGGCGTTAAAGCTACTTCACTGTTTATGATGAGAAAGCTATATAGTTTCCTATATGTGGCACTGTGAGTGCACTCACAATTCTTCATAAGAAGGCTGTAAACATAACTACGTGCGTCAGTCGCCATAATAATGATGATCCTCTTCATAACATCAGCTCGCACACACGTACGCACATACAACAGGTCAACACTTCCACCTACCTTTCCTTTACATGTTCAACACAATAAATTTCTGTCTGCAGGGGATTCACACACAGACCGTATGGAGTGGGAAATATGCTGGACTGCTGGAGAATGAGCTGGAGCTAATAGTCATCTACATGAAAGATTACAGAATTCAAAAGGCCAAACAGCCACGGCTACACTCAACACAGAGACTTTATCTGTAGGGAAATGAGTATTTTTGTAAATTAATCCAGTGAAGAATGAAATGAGCCTGAAAATGAAACAAGAAGGAGCTAGCTGGCCAGTTTGCTTTTGTTCTCAAGCCGAGGTGGTTGCATTTTTACACGCAATTCCAAGCCAATTATTGTTGAGTTCATAATGAAGTCTACTACGCTGTCGATTGCTCTCCTGCTTTTGTACATGCTGCTGATTCTTCCAAACGTGTACGGAACCCTCGGGCCTGTTGTCCATCCGAGACCAGTCAGACCTCAGCAAGCTGTTGGTGTTCCACCAGAGCTGATAATGCGACAGCAGCGAGCTGTCCCTCAAGGTACATTCAATAGATGCTTTACTTTATTTTTTTGAATGAAATAGTTAAGGCGAAGCTTGCTCTCGGGATGTGACTGTTTTTGGGATTACAGCTGATTAATTTTGTGGAAATTTCTAGGTCGTTTTAGACAGCCCAGACCATTACAACAACAGGCGGGTAGTGGGGCACGATATGCTCGAGGGCTTGAGCATATAGACGGTGTTTTCGTTTTCGTAAAAGATGCAAGCTCGGCTGAAACAACTGTAGCAAGTGAGTAAGAAGATTTGTTGGTGTTTTACAATGAATGCGAATTTTAAGTTGATGCTTACATTTTAATTGAAAAACTTGATGGCTCGATTTTGGATGGAATTACATAATTAATTAATGTCCTTCCGGTTCTTTGTAGATGGTGTCGCGGATGTCTCCAAAGGTAAGTTCTTTATTGACTGCTAGCCAGAGTAATAGTAATGGCATGACTAGTTTACTTAATGCCTAAAATTTATACGGTTTTTCCTCTTTGCTTGCAGACGTAGTAAAAACACAGAATTCCGGTAATTAATGAAAAATTGCAGCAATTTTAAACTTGATTATTTGGATTTATTAATGGTTTGAGACAAACTGTTCATGGTAAATTTCAGCTGTTCGATCTTATGCGTTCATCCTGGCAGGCTATGGCCAAGGTGAGTGACACAATTGACTTTACACAGCAACTTTTTTGTCAAGAGCAAAAACAATGTGTTGCAATTTAATTATCCTTATTCCAGAGGCTGCTGAGGCAGTAGGAGGCCTTGTGGATCATGCGGGATCCGAACAACCTGGCTGGAAGAAGAAGAAATAAGTACAACAAACTGTAGACAGTGAAATTATGAATGAGAATTTAATTAGTATGTTATAGCTGCAGCGACTGGCAGAAGTTTCCCAGGAAAATTCACTGAGGCAAATAGCTTTTGTCAGTTCCAAAAAGAATTGTAATAATGTTCATTCAATTTGTTCTAGTTTAGTTACAATTAAATTACTTGGGTTACATTTCTATGGACGTAACGGTGTTGTACTACAAACGATTTTATTCAATCCTCATGCCTACCGTAAGGAATGGGTATTTTCATGCCACACAGCTGTGGTGAGTTTCATCGCCACTTAAATGTGTTATACAAAACATTGCACCCGTGACCAATTTTTGGACTTCAATAAGTTGCGTTTAATCATGACTGAAATTGGTTAGCAAGTGTATCTCCACCTCGGGAGGACCAAGGCTTAGGTAAGGCATCCAAACAAGTCATGGATTCGAATGTCTAGCGCCAACTGGGATTGATATTTTCATTTGGGAAAACACTTTGCTAGCGTAAAGTGCATATTATTGGTTGTCTTGCTTGCAGGCCTTTGAAGGCGTGCTGAACAACATAAATGGGTGCCCATTTTCATCTTCCCAAAACCAATTATGGTTCGAGCTTGAGTGGGGCTGATTCAGAGAATTGTTGAAACTCGAAGCCGATTACAGATTTTATTGAAAAATAAAAAACTTGAAGCGTTATTTAGCAGGTGTCCCTTACACACTTTAGAAGTTGAACGCGATGGCTACGGATTTTCTCCCTGCGTAAGCCAGCCATGGCTCATTAAAGTACCACACTGTAGTTGTCCACACTCTTCTACTTTTTGTGGCTGGATATTCCAGAAATGGATGATTATTCCCATTATTTAATTGGTATGAATTGTTCATGATTGATGAGATAAGGTGGAAGCATTCTCTCATTCTCTCACATCAATAGGCTGCATGTTGTGTTAGCAAAGCCATAATCGCATAATCAAGTGCAGGGCACAAACAAATCTGCAAACTCTCCTTGAACTCAGAGGTCAGTGGCCAATCACAGCTTTTGGCCAATTCATCATCTTTTCCCTCCCAACGTCCAACTGTCCACATTATTCGCCTGAACCACACGTGACATTTAATTATTTCCGTGATCAACATTTATAATTGATGAAGACATCTTCCAATCAAATGGAATCATGTTCCGATGGAATCCTCCGGCTTATATCGTGAGCTTCTTTAAAATTTATTTGTTGTAAGCTCCATATGAAACCTAGTTACCTAAGCCTTGGTCCTCTCTATAGTTGCATATGTACTTTACTAATCAAATCAATATAAACTCGAAAGATGTATGAGGAGTCACGAGCTGTATGCTATTGTTTGAATGCGTGAAGTGGCGTTGAAACTCAACACAGCTTTGGCATGTAAATACTGACTCCTAAAGGAAGCCATGAAGATTAAATAATCCGCCGTAGTACAACACTATTACGTGCATAGAAATGTGAACCAAATATTTAATTGCAACTCAACTGATACAAATTCAATAAACACTATTTAATTTTTTTTTGGAACTGACAGGAGCTAATTGTCTCACTGTGCAAAGGGAATCTAGGCCTAAAGTCCCGGCCGAGGTAGTAAAGCCACTGCAGGCTCATCTATTAAAACATTTTTAGAGCAAATTGTTTCATTCGCTGCTGTACCTTTCACCTACCAACCGCTTTAGGTGTGCCGCAGGCTATTTAATTGCAGGCTATACGTTTTTGCTAAAATGCATTAAGTGACGTTGATACACACCAGGAACAATACACAAGCTTACAGCATTGGGGTTTTGACACGTTGATTTTAGTGCTGTTGAATTCAGGAGCATTGATTTGTATTTGTGACATTAACTTGATACAATACAATTTTAGATCTTTTCCATTCTTGAAATACACCAGTAAATAATTGGAAATAATCACCCGTTTCTATAATAATCCATCCACAATAGACTAAAAGTAGGAGAGTGTGGACAACTACGGGGGGTACTTTAATCATAATAAAGTTACTAATCTGAGCCATGGATGGCTGATTTAAGGTACTGTTGGACCTCGACGCCGATTACAGATTTAAATAAAAGCCGTTATGCACCCACAGGCATATTAGGCACGCTTATGGTCGTCCATTACTATTACTAGTGCACAGGGTGGGGAAAGTTAACATACAAATTGTTTTGTAAATAACTTCTGACTTTCTAGAGCTGCATCAATTTTGTATACCAATTCTGAAACTTGAATCTTGCGGTATTTTAGTGGTGTAAGATAGAACCGACCATGACACCACGCAGCAATTGGTTGAGATATTCGAGTTCAAAGAAAAAAGTTCTGTTTTACCATGAGCCTTATGGAGATGCGCTTTTACAGGCCAGTTTGAAAATTTGGACGTATAAATTGTAGCTCCCAAAATACTGATAAAATAGACTTGTGGAGCAGCACATCAGCCGAAAGCTGAGAGTTTGGAAAAATTTTCTATGATTTTAAAAGTGATCTCAAGAGAGAATCTAAAATTTCAAAAACTGCAGTCAATTTTTAAAAATTCTCGGGTTCCTGTTGAGGTCACCAAACTGTACTCAGAATTACTCAATTGAATTTTAATTATAGCTGTTTTATGAATTCAAATAATTTTGGTAGTACTGATACGATACAAAAATGGATGTCGTGAATTTCTTATTGAAGCCACTATCACCGGTGAGCGTTAACGCCCCTTATTGCACTCAAACGTAAAGCGACAGGAACATTCCGTAACACTTGCAGTAAGCCTACATCATATAAGAATGTAGCCTCGGCCTAGCTTAAGACTTGTAATTATTTAATGTGCGGCACTGGCTCTTGAATGGGTCTCCGGTTTCCTTACCATGTCCTAAAAACTCCATCGATCTTTAACAAATAGCAACATCAAATCTCTTAAGAGACATAAAATCTGTGAGGTTTACGCTGGAGGCAATGTTTTGCAAACTATAAGCTGTCAGACACTTGTATGCATATTTGATAAGAACGCTTGCCATGCTGGAAAAATTATACATCAGTTTTAATGCACGGTCTACCATCTTGGTCGAGGTGCTCTTCTTGGGAACAAAAACAAGTAAATGATTCCAGTTTGAGTACGCACAAATGTGAGCATGGAGAAATTGCGCATGAATTTTCGCCACCAAGTATCTTGTCTCCATACAGCGCGATGTGATATTGAAATCCTGATGTTCTGAGGTTGAAAACAGTGCGATACTTCCCGTCTTTACTTACGGATTGAACCCGTTTCCCTAACATCTCACTAAAGTAGACCCTGTCAGCATGAGTTGCAATGCCAGACAGAACACAAAATCAATAGTCAGACGCATTCTACGATTCTTTCCAATCAAATTCGAGCTTTCAATTAGTCATTCAATCTCATCTAGTATTCTCATAAAGTAAAGTCCTTCTATTCTAGCAATAGCCACGCTGATATTACTAGTAGAACTTTAATTGACATCTGCTAGAGTTGGCGCCTTCCATGTACACATTAGTGTACATACAGCTGCAAAGGACAAGTCAACTGCCAGTTGTGTTTTCAATGAATTCAGGCTAACTGCCTGAAGATACGTAGCTATGGCTTTGCACGTCAATATGGTCATCCCAATGCGGATAATAGATATGATAAAAGGTCATGGGCGATTCAAACGAATTTTGTAGAGAGTCAGAGATGGGAAGGACAAAGATTATTAGATGCGTTCCTCCAGAGACTAAGATTGCATCCATCACTACTCAGACTGAACGCGTCGGCCATAATTTTAGTTCAAAGAGACCATTTCAATGAGTTTCTATCAGTGTCAAGCCAACTCCTTTCCTTGAACGTTGGGTTATGATGACCCTGCAATCTCAATTTCCCTCCACAATGTGCTAGATGGTAATTGAATTAAATTTCAAGTGGCGTTAAAGCAATTCTACTATTTTCGATGAGTAGCTAAGTTTCCCGTGCCAGGTGAGTGGACTCAGTTGTTGATAAGACTGCTGGAAACATTACTACGTGCGTCAGTTCGTCAGTTGTCATAATAATAATGATTCCCTTCATAATATCAGCTCGCACACAGGTACGCACATACTTGAGGTCAACATTTCCACCTAACTTTCCTTGGCATGTTCAACACAACGAGGCCTTATGGATCTTGCGAGATCCGAACATTCTGGCCCGAAGAAGAAGAAATAAGTACAACAAACTGTAGACAGTGAAATTATGGATGAAGATTCAATAATGTTATAGCGGCAGCGACCAGCAGAAATCTTTCCAGGAAAAAGTCCTGAGGCAATTAGCTGTTGTCAGTTCCAAAAAGAATAGTAATAATGTTTATTTAATATGTTCTAGTTGAGTTGCAATTAAATATTTGGTTCACATTTCTATGGACTGGTGCTGTACTACAGCCGATTATTTAATCCTCATGCCTTCCGTAAGGAACAGGTTTTCTCAAAACAAATTATGACCCGAGCTTCAGTGTCAGCCTTTTGGTATTTTTCCTTCGAAGCCAGCTGACAAGTGGGAAGTCAACTTGAGTCGCAAAAAGTTTCTCCAATTCATATAATTTCCTCTCAGCAAAGATTGTTCCCTAAGGCCAAGTGCCTTGGTCTAAGCCGCAATAATAACCAACTGATATTAATTATTATTAATGACAACTTTAATTGTTACTACTGAAACATATTTTAGATAGCTGGAATACACACATGATGAGATTTGTTTAGAAGTGAAGAGCTCGATTAAATCCCTCGCTCACATTACTTTTGCCAATCATTTCCACTCCACCACTGCTGCTAACATGACTCAAATCCGGATCCATTTAACTGCTTATAGATTGGCCTCAATTATTTCTTCGTCTTCGGCGACCCTGGTCCAAGCTGGCAGCTCCTGCTCCTGCTCCCGCCAAAACCCCTGCAATAACAAACGTGAGATTGCATGGCGTTATACCATCCAGCCAGCAGCTGCCATTTTTCTACATGTCAAAATCCAAGTGACTCACCTTGAGCAGTGTCTGAAGCTGCAGTTACAGTCATTCGGTGAGCTAAATTTGGCCAACAACAATTAAATTCACACTATGAACTAATTACTATGAAAATCATCAACTTTTTGTATGCTTCAAATGCATTTACGTACCCAACGTTTCCGTTCCAACTGTTCCTAAGATAAAAAAAAATAATCAAGCATTAAAATCACATTTTTACTATGGGATTTGGCATGGGAAATATTTGGAAGGCACATGGAAAATTCACATTTCCAACCTATTCCACGCCAACCAAAACCATAGTGTAGCTATACATGCTTAGCTGTTGGTTAGCTTTTTAAAATCAAAGTCTATTATTGGTCTACTCACTTGTCGTCCAGCCTGAACTCGTCTGTGCAGCATCATTCAGGGCTGTATATTTGGAAAAAAACACACAAATTTTTCACATAAAGAACAACTCAAAATCATCAACTTGTTTTACACTTGACTGTTGAGTTAACGTACCACCAGATTGCCTGGCAAGCTGAGCTAGAAAGAGAAAAAAATTATCAAAAATCAACATCAATGTTTTTAAGGGACTGAATACCGAAAACTTTAGGTGGCAAAGGGCCACATTTCCATTTCCCTAAACTTTACATGCCTCCAAAAAAGTGTAGCTATGCTAGTTAAATGTTTTTCTAATTAACAGTGAGTGCGGGACTAACCTTCTGCGGCGTTCGAGGTTCCAGCTAGAAGGAAAAGAAAACAATCTTCATTATATTCATTATGCATAAAAATCAAACCGCAAATGAATGCAACAAGTGCAAATTAGCACCAGATTGACAAGCAGAAACACACAATTCACCCACCTGTCACAGATGATACCACAACTATAACAGGGCTAGCAATGGATCCGACCCTCCGAGCATATCTGGGCCTAGCAGCCACCATCTTACCCCATTGTTGGGCTGGTCCCGGCTGTCTGTAATGCCCTAAAAATCCAAAAAAAAACGGCTATAACTCCAATAAAAGTCCCATAGCAAACTTGTCTCCATAATTATTTCACAAAACATTTAACAAAGCAAAAAGAATCAACTCACCCTGAGGGATAGCTCGCTGCTGTCTCATTATTATTGGTCCCGGACTCGGAAGAACTCCGACAGCTTGTTGACTTCTAAATGCTCTAGGATTGCCAACAAGACCGCGGGTTCCGTATGCGTTCGGAAGAATTAGCAGCAAAGGCAGGAGAGCAATTGACACCTTAGTAGACTTCATTATGAACTCAACAATAATTGGCATGGAATTGCGTGTAAAAGTGCGACGTACTCGGCTTGAGAACAAAATCAAACTGGACCACAAGTTCCTTCTTTTTTAATTTCCAGGCCCAGTTCATTCTTCATTGGATTAATTTACAAAAATACTACTCATTTCCCTACAGATAAAGTCCATGTGTTGAATGTAGCCTTGCCTGTATGGCTTGTTGAGTTCTGTAATCTTACATGTAGAAGACTACTAGCTTTACCTAATCCTCCAGCAGTGCAGTGCAGCATATTGCCTACTCATTGCGCTCTGTGTTTGAATAGCCTACAGACATAGAACTTTGTGCTCAAAATGCAAAGGAAAGTTGGGTGGAAATGTTTATCTGTTGTATGTACGTACCTCCCTGCAGTATAACACAATGACGTCATAGAAGACAACAACTAAATGTTTAATTGGATCTCAACTGGAACCAACTGAATGAACATGATTGCAATTCTCTGGAACTGAGGAGGGTTAATTGCCTCACTGATTCTTTATGCATAGAGACTACTGCTAACATTCTTGAATCCGGATACATTTTCTGCGGGTTGTTGCAATATTACTTAGTTCTTGCTCTGTTCGAGTCCCTTCGTTTCCTTGAATCACCAGTAGGCTGTCTGGAATTCGGTAAACCGTGAGGACGGCTCCAGACGTTTGGAAAACCACCAGCAAGATCTCCGCCAGTCGCTGAACGGCCTTGAATGTTGTAGACACTCGTATCAGCGCTAGTGGCTCCCCCACCATTATTACCTACAAAACCGAAAAATGAAATTGCATGACATTTTCCCCGTTGTTGGGCAGTTCATGCCCATGAGTGTCATGCCAACTCCTTTACTTGAACGTTGGGTTATGATATGATTATGCTGCACCAACACAACACACTTTGCCTTCATGTTAGGTTAGACGGGAATTGAATTAAATTTCAAGTGGCGTTAAAGTAACTTTACTATTGACGATGAGTAGCTATAGTTTCCTGTGCCAGGTGAGTGGACTCACAATTCTCCATAAGACGGCTTAACGGGGCAGATAATGCGACAGCAGCGAGCTGTCCTTCAGGGTAAATTTAATAATTGCTTTATTTTTTTGAATAAAATAGTTGAGGCAAAGCTGTATTGGATTGCTGGGATTACAGCTGATGAATTTTTGAGAATTTTCTAGGACATTTTAGACAGCCAAGAGAATGACAAGACACGACCATAAGTGGCAGTGCTTTGAGACAGACGGGGGTCGCATGGCTTGGTATGAACGAATTTGTTATGGCGGCTCAAGAGTTGCTCCTTGGACTTGCAAACTCGGAAGCAACGAAGTGGCATTGAATAGTCGACCATTAATTGTGGCTTGCTGAACATTAAAGTGGCAGTTCTGGCCGAGTTGTTGTAAACTCCCTTGCATTTTTGACATGTTCCAGCTCTCCAGAGTTGTGACTGTCAATTTTTTCCAAGTTGCAGTGACAGGAACTGAGGCTCCGTATTAGAATGCATTGCTGTGCAATTATGTACTATGACCACTCTAGTGGACTCCTTGAAGAAAACCTGACGATTGAATAAATGGCTCGAGTAGAATACCATTACGTGCATAGAAATCAGAACTAATTATTTAGTTGCAACTGACTGAACAGAAACAAATTGAATGAACATTACTACAACTGTTTGGAACTGAGGAGAGCTAATTGCCTCGCAAATTTTTCATGTAATGACTACTGCTGCGATCATTCTTGAATCCGGATCCCTTGAACTGTCCACAGGTTGTAATTACTCATTAGTTGTTCCTCCAGTCTCTTCTCTTCCTTGAACCGCCAGCAGAGTGATGGACTACAGCGCCATGCAATAAGCGTTCAACTTTCGCTTGGGCAGCACCAACCTGAGCTGCTGAGTCCGCAGCACTATCTGCAACAACGACAGTGAAATTGCATGACATCATTCTCGTTTTTGAAAACAAAAGCTCACACATACACACTCACATAATACACTCATCCTAATAATGTCAAATGCCAAGTAAGTTGTTGTGCTCACCTTCGGCGGTCTTTGAAAGTTTACTCCCCACAACCGCCAACTCTGAAATTTATCGTTAAAATTTGAACTCAAATTGTGAACAACTCAAAAATACTCAACTTTCAAAATACTTGAATTTTCATAACTTACGAGCACCGGCATCATTTAATGCAGCTGCAAAGAGGAAAAACAAAATTGATATTATGCAGTTTGTACAATAAGAAGTAAACTATAACTGTCTAATGACTACGGAATGCCAAATTTCAAGTCAATAGTATGACTCACCTACTACTACTTGGACAATACTGCCCGCAGCTGAAATTTATCATCAAGATTTTATGTCAAATAAATAATGTTTAAATCAAGTTACTCATCAAGTTTCAAGTTTCCATGTAACTAACCAATTGCCGTGACGAGCATTGTGTCTGGAAATGAAAAAAAAGCAATGTTCATTTTAAGGAATAAGTACAAAATCCATGGGACAATCACAAATAAACTAAGCTATTTCTCTTCAACGGTAGAGATTGTATAATCGATCATCGCCAAAGCCTTAAATAATCCTGCCTGCCTCGCACAATTGCATACTTGTGCAGCTTCTACAGTATTTAATTCAGAGTGAGTAAAGGACTAACCTCTTCCGCGTTTATAGTCGTGTACTAGAAAATAATGTAGGAAATTTATTAGTTCTTCATTGCATTGAAAACCCAGCCGCGAATGCAAGCATCAAGTTCAATTTTTACATACTAGAAAAATCACTTTATCAATCCACAAACTTTTACTTGCCTCCTTGGTTAATGACTCCCTGAAGATCAACAAATGAACCATCCTCACTCGAACCCTCATCTCTAGCATGTCTTGTCCTAACAGCCGCCATCCTAACTGGTTGTTGTGCTGGTGGTGGTGGTCCTGGCCGCCTAAAATCCCCTGAAACATCCGCAAAAAATTACAATCTGTACTTCCAAGCTCACACAGCAAACTTGATCCCATTTATAACACACAAAAAGCAAGGAAAAAGTCTGATCAATTCACCATGAGGGACGGATGGTGGAGGTCGAACTGGCCCCGGATGAACGACGACAGGTTGATGATGTCTCATTGCCCCGTCCGGATGAATAACGACGGGCTGTTGACGTGTCATTCGCCCGCCCGGACGAACACCAACAGTTTGCTGCTGATGTGTCACTGGGACGTGACGACGGCCAGCAGGTCCACCGGCGCCGTCCCCATCCGGAATGATAAGCAACACGTAGAAAAGTACGAGACCGAGGGCCACTTTAGTAATCTTCATTTTTGGTCTTGACGTGACAACAATGGACGTGGAATTTCTTGTACAGATGCGACCTTCTCCTTGGCTTGAGAACAGAGACAGACTGGCCAAATTGTGAGCAAGTTTCATTTTGTTCATTGCCGCTGCTTTGTCCACTTTATCCTCCATTTGATTGATTTTACAAGAATCCTCATTTCCTTATTAGAGATAATAATTACAGCCGTGCGTTTCATATAGCCAAGCCTACCTTCTCTTCAATTTTATAATCTTTATAATGCATAAAACAATTGCTGGCCCACGCTCCAGTATGTTGTCCATTTCACATGCACAGCATGTGAATTGTCTTTAGGACTTTGTTTAACATGCAAAGGAGCTATGCAAGTACGAACTTATATGGATGCACCTGCGGGCGTGCTGATTGTATGAAGCTGCACTCTGCACTCATCAGTCATTGTGAAAACCGACGGACAATTCTGTATCAAGCCAAGTTCTGTTATCAAGTGCACTGACCTGGCAGAACATTTTGTATCAACTAGGTAAAATATGAACAAGTAGCTCAGCTAGCAGCCTATAGAAGCCCCTTATGATAAGAATGGTGATGTGTACTGACACGAATATAAGGCATTGAATGTCTTGATCTATTGCATTGTTCCATGACGCAGGACGCCCCATAGTTAAAAATCAAGATATTTCTTAAAAAATCCACTCTATTTCTAGAATAAACCAGCCGAACGGTCTTTGCCATAACGTTTGACGTTGGCATAGTTTATGCAACACTTTGGCCTGCTAAATCCAATTGAAATTATTTCTGTTGCTGTATGAAGCGTCATCAAAGACCATAATGCATCAGATTTATCCATTTGCAGCCAGTTCAAACAGCTTGCATAGAGACATTACAACCGGTTCAAATCTGCACAATAAGTAGCATCCGACCACCCACATCATTAAGCTGACAAAGCAGGCATTATGTGCAGGATTATTTTTACACGATCTTTTCGTTTACAGCACGACTAGTGCGTGCAGTGCAGAGTAAGGAAGTTAAAGTCACGCTGCTGAAAATTGTAAACAAACGACAAACGTGTGGCCCGGACTTGAAAGCTTGCTGCTGCAGGGAAAAAGTTGGACCGACGTCATCGACACCACTCATGAATCACCTTTAAAAATTACCATAGATGATGACTTCATATTTGCCCTATTTAACCCAGTTGTTTGTTTACTCTTACTCAACCTGATAGTTCCTATGTGGTTGGGTTTGACACTCACAATGCGGCAAGATGCAACATACATTGCTTACTACTATCGATCTGCATCGTCATTAGAATTTGATCGTGACCGAAGACACGCCCTCAATTCAAACTGATTGAGGTAATACATAGAACCCAATGCAGCCCCAAACTTCTTATTCAGGCTTCAATTAAACTTCCAGGCGCGTTCAACACGGGTATTTCTACTTTTATAATCCATTGATTATGCTCGTTTTATGTCTTCAAAATGAAATAAACCCCTATTGCTAAATATAGCATTCAAATCTGGTTTTTTTTCGCAACATTCTGGTTATATTTGAAGCCTAAACTCATTCAAAACTCCACTTGAGCCTGGTCTAATTACCGTTAACAACGCCATATGCATGAGGCTACCATTCGAGAACCGCAATTTCAGTTCCTAGGCTACAAATGCGTACTTTATTTCTATGGCAGTTGACTTAACGGTCGAAGAACAAAAGCAAAATGCTACCAACACAATCGTGTCACGCTCGAAGAAGTCGTCAGGTCGTACTTAGGGTATTTATCAGGTCACAAGTTAGACAATCGAAATTACGATATAAAATACACCAAGTGCCTATCGGGCTTGTCCCCCTTTAATCACATTATTATTTCAACCTAACATGAATTAACTACGAAACAAAATTCCAACTCTTTGAAAACTCTCAGCGAATGAAACCTATGACGCATGCAACAGCCCCAACATTATCAACCAAATTTCTCAGGTGTGCTTGAAAAATTTTAAATTTCAAAAACATGAACCTCTTCAGAATTATATTCCAAACAAATTGACGTTGCTATATTTCCCAAATTTGCCTACAAAATTTCAACAAATGATTCCCAAAAAAATGAAACAAACAGTCGGGCCACCTCTCTGTCTCACACGCAGCTTATAGCCCCCCGATCCAAAAAACTTGTTGCCATAAGGGATCATATGGCCGTTACACAATTGCTCATCAATTGGGAGGAAAGTCCAAAAATTCCACTCTGTTCCTCTTGTCGTTGTGTGTCCTTTATTATTATTATTCTTGTAGCTTTTCTCCGTCTCTATAATTCTTATTAATTAGTTGCTTTCAATTAGGACCTAATAGCTGTAACTTAATTTAACCACAATAATAGTTCACTCTCCATTGCCTAAAATTCTTCCGGCCATAACTTTAAACCTGACCTGACCTTCAACTCATCTTCCACAGTACTGCGTCCAAATAACTCAACATCCTGATTTTTTTAAAGAATCTTTTTGTTAATTAAACTGTGAGACATTCATTCACGTGTCTGGATCCTTTTTTTCCTCATTAAAACAAACACAACACAACAACCTTGGATGACGTAGCTGCCTTTGTTTACATCGCAGAAGTAATCTCGTCCAATTCCTCAGATTCTCAATTAAATTGCAAGTACCTTAAATCTCGGCCCTTGGCAACCGTAAGTAAATTAAATAAATTAAATTAATTATTATTATTTTATTTTATTTATCCAACTTATTTTATTTTATTTAATTTATTTTAATTTAATTTATTTTATTTTGATTTAATTTAATTTATTTTAATTCAATTTAATTTATTTTTATTTTATTTTGATTTAATTATTTTGATTTATTTTTTTATTTATTTATTTCAAAAGGGAAACTAAATTGTCTTAAATTTTTGTTGTTTATTTTAGAGGCCAGAGGAAGTGATTGAAGATTTTGCAGACACACGCGGATTTAAAAGATAAATAAAATAAAATAAAATAAACTTCCGACGCGACAACTTCCTCGCCAGAATCTCACGAAAAGGAAAGCTCAGAGATGTTCATCGTCATCATCATCAGATTGAAATAAAAAGAAGAAGAAGAAATTCCTGTCAATTCCAGTTTGCAATCAAAGTCAATTCAGTTCACATCATCCGTGACATTCAACCTTTGTGGATGATTAGAAAAAGACAACATCACATGCTCTCCCATTAAATCTCGAGCTAACTCAACTCAACAAACTCTTCATAAGAACAACAAACTGAACTGAAATTGACCTTTAAAAAAAATACAAAACTAAACTCAACTGTGCTGGTGAAATTTAAAGTGATTATTGCAATGAGGGTGTAAAAATATTTCAATGTCTGAATGTGTTCATTTAAATTGTAAATTGATTTTCGTTGTGGAGAAATCCAAAGTCTTGAGCAAGGCGTTGCTAAAGATTTGTAGAAGAACAGTTGTGGGATCTAAACGTCGGCTGAGAAATCAATTTCTTGGACGAGTCGTCATGGAGCAAGTTGAAGGATGTTCTATTGGGTCCGGAACTTCGGGGTTAGTGCGCATATTTATTTCAAAATAAATAAATTGGAATTAGGGGGAATTTTTGGGATTTTTCTGGGAATTTTTGTGATTTTTCTTGGAATTTTTGTGATTTTTCTGGGAATTTTTGTGATTTTTTAATCAAATTTTGTTGTGTTTTTCCAGGCGAAGTGTAGGACTATTACTTCGACACGCCAGTCAAAACTCCCTGGACGAAAGTTCCCAAAGAAATCAGTCAAATTTAGCTGAAGAAGATGACTTCAAACCTCCATTTCGAAACCCTGAACATTTTGCCAAAGCTTTTGTCACGCTCGATACGCTGAGAAGGTTGGAATTTCCATAAAAAAAAATCATTTTTATCCATAAATTTGATTCAATTTCATTCCATAAGTCTGATTTCATTTGTAAATTTACTCAAATTTCCAGAACAAATGTAATGTGCGACGTCATGCTAATCGCTGGAGAGCTGGAAATTCCAGCCCACCGAATGGTCCTCGCCTCCTGCTCCCCATATTTCTACGCAAT
>JAQIWI010001119.1:0-18853 GCA_034698825.1 Deuterosminthurus bicinctus | reverse complement strand
AGTGTCCAGGACATTTCAAATAGTGTCCAGGACATTTCAAATAGTGTCCAGGACATTTCAAATAGTGTCCAGGACATTTCAAATAGTGCCCAGGACATTTCAAATAGTGTCCACGACAGTCAAGAAGTAGACCTTGTAAGATGTGGCTCAGCATTTGAGACAGAATTATTCATTCAAAGCAGAATTCCTCTATTAAGGTTAGTTCATCCTGTCGGTAGGCCATGAGCTGGAAAAGACCAATTACGGCTCCTTGCATTTAGCTCCCCGTGCAGTATGCGTTCCAGGCTATCGTCTTGCGGATGGATGGCACTGAGTTGCAAAATTCCAGAGTCTAGGCCACAATTTAACATTGAATTTTCATTTAAAACTAAATTTGGCAAAAAAATTATAAAAAAATCCTGCCAAAGAGCCTGTACCTGTCTTCTGTTGCCCTTAGAATCAAAATTGTCCACAGAAGGCTCTCGGTGAGGCTTTCGTTGATATTGTGCACCTCTTTGCACCTCGGGAGATTTTTCTCTCAGGCAGCATTATTATTTTTATTGCGTCGAGGACCTTTGAGAGGGGTGCAGCAGCTGGAGCCCTTGAATGGAATGTTACTTCCTGCACCTGGATCCCTTCACGCCTTTCTAAGCCGTCAGCTGCAGTGCCAGTAGAGTTGTGCAGAGGCTGGAGCAAATTTTCCACCTGCATTCAAACTCTCGTAAGCCACTCGTCATATGGAGTAGTCATTCGCTCTTAAGTCTGATTCGTCATCACTTGCCAGCCAGTATTCTGAATTATTTAAAATCTATTCATTTTTTCCAAAATATTTCTGGTCAAGTTTAACACATACGTGATTTCCGTGAACACATAATAATACAGAAAGCTTTTAAGTGTGAATGAGTCAACAGTAGAGAGAATTTTAAATGCAATGTGTGTGGCTACAAATCCAGAAGCAAAGGAAATTTTGTAAATCATGTAAGGACGCACACTGGTGAATGTCCATTCAAGTGAACTCTTGATAATTGTGGAATGGCATTCAAAGTGGAACAAGCTATGAATAATAACATCAAATTCAAACACAGTGCGCAGCGTCAATTCAAATGTGATTTCCCAGGATGGCTTCGTACCGCAGAAACATTAGCAACTTTGAATTCACACATGAAAGTGCACAGTGTTGATCGGCCATTTGCTTGGCCCCATCCTGGATGTAGTTACCGTACTAAATGGAAGAATCAGTTAAAGCATCACATGCGTCGTCATTCTAGCACAAGAGACTTCAAATGCAACTATCCACAGTGCAGTGCACAGAATCTTACAAGAACTCGAAGACCCTCAAATACCACTTTATCAATCGACATGGAGAAAAGAGCATCCAATGCGATCAGCCCGGTTGCAGGAAAAAATTTGCAAACGCCCAAGCATTCAGAAACCACAAACGGAATGTTCATGGAAAGAAAAGTCACGCCTGTCCAAATCTGAACTGCAACTACACTACACAACTTGCTGGTAGCTTGGCCAACCACATGATCGTCCATGAAGGGAGGAACGAGAGGATTTCATGCTCGATCGAAGGCTGTGATTACAAAGGAAAAAACAGCAGAGCCTTGAAGGCTCACATGCGTCGTCATGAGGCCATGTTAAAGTGTCCAGTATCCGGCTGTGGTCGATACGCACGTTCCAAAGGGTTGTTAAAGAACCACATCAAACTTCACAACACTTTGGGCAGGCCGTTCCAGTGTCCTTTGTGTTTTAAGTGTTTTTCGAAGCGGGCGCGCTATAGTTCACACCGAAGAAAAGCCATTTAGATGTGGTCATTGTGAATATGCAACTTCTGCTAAAGGTGGCGTCAAGAGTCACATCTCTTACGCACATCCAGACCTGAAGTTTCCTTTTATTATTGATTTTTCATTGAATGAACGTGAATGCATTCGTTGTAAAGTGACCTTGCGTTTTGGAGAGTTTAGCGTTCATTCCATGAGTCATCTTGTTCCAGTTGTCATAATAGAACGGCTTGAAATAAAGTAATCGTGGGAAACTTTTCGAACTTCCCATTAGAGTTACATAATCGTTGTTTTGTCCTTTGCTTGGGTAACGGTAACGTGATTACCGAGACGATGGGCAACGTGCTGCAAAATGTCAGAGTCAGGTCACAATCTCATATCAGTAGTAATTTCCAGAAGGGAGCAACAGCAAAGGGTGAAATCAGTCAGGCCTGTGGCATGGCCGCATGACACTTCCAGAGGCTGGACTCCGAGAAATGAATCTAGAAACTACGCCGAAATTCACTTTATGTGAATCAAGTCACTAGCGCAATGCATTGCTGGTGCTTGAATATTAAACTCGTGTACGTGCGCAGCTAATTGATA
Source organism: Deuterosminthurus bicinctus (assembly GCA_034698825.1). Lineage (NCBI taxonomy): Eukaryota > Metazoa > Arthropoda > Collembola > Symphypleona > Bourletiellidae > Deuterosminthurus > Deuterosminthurus bicinctus. The sequence goes on along the minus strand of JAQIWI010001119.1, from coordinate 16,505 downwards.
AAAGCAGTCATAATTTTAAAGTAAGTTTTCGTGTGAACCTCTTTATTGCTGACAAAAATTCAGGATGTCACCACGCACATTCCCGCTGCACTTTGATGGCCCGTAGCCACAGCATGTCTCATAATGCAAAGTCAATCAACCTCTCGCCATTGCTCTCTTCATTATTGGACGCAAGATTTTGAAACCGTTGACCCTTCAATATTTCTCGTGATAAGTATGACGTGCGAGCTTGAACCAGAAAGCCTGTTGATTCCACCACACCTTCCATTACAACATTATATCGAAGCTTTGATTAGCTCCATTTAGATCTAACGGGTGGATGTATGCGCTGTAATCGTCAATTGTATGACAGATCATAGTTGGCCACAGCAGAGTGGACTTTCCAGCTTTTGGTTCGCTTACGTTTAGCTGTAAATCAATTTAAACTCCAAATCTGAATAAATTTAAATTGTTTTCTAAACTTTCGAAACCTCAAGTTCTTCCTGATGACACGAAATCACCTCCTCTTCTTTTGTAACTTTACTTCAAATCATTTGAGCTCTAAAAGCGTTTGCAAAACATTGGACTTTGTCCAAAAGTCCCCCCAGGCGGAACTTAAAAGACAACTGACCATCTCATTCACAAATTACAGCAGTTTTTGAAAAGGCGAGCGTACCCCTTCGTCGCTTAGCTCGGATATCCAGCCTACCATGGCCCCTTCTAATACGATCCCAGCGTTGCGTTGGATTGGACACAAAATAATATATAGGCCATGGGCGTTTGTAGGGCAAGAGATTTTGTGGGCCATGGGATTGTGTGGGCCATGGGAGGCTGTGGGTCAAGGTATTCTGTGTGCTGTGGGATTTTCTGGGAACTTGAGGTTTATTGGACTAGGATATTCTGTTGGCTGGCGGATTTTTTGGGCCGGCGGAAACGTGGGACAATAGATTCTGTGGGCTAAGAGATTTTGTGGTCCATGGGATTGTTTGGGCCATGGAAGGCTGTGGGCTTACAAATTTTGTGTGCTATGGGATTATGTGGGCAAAGATATGCCTGAGGGTGCTTTTTAACGGCCGGACGTAGTGAACGTTCAAAATAACGGTTCATTGGGAGATCTGCTTGTCACACAGTGATTTCTATCAAGTCGTCGCAATCCTGATCTGTGCGAGATTGTGGCAAAAGGTCGTGCTTGTGGGAAATCCAGATTCACAAGTTGCCTGCGGTTTGTGGTGGTTTGAGCCAGAAGTGTGGCCCGTTAGCTCACGGGCAGCCCGTTCAGCCCGTTGATTTTTTTTCAAAAAATGCCCGCCACGGCCCGACCTGTAAATTTTTTTGGCATTAACGGGTGCCCGTAGCTGCCCGTTAATTTGGTCAGTCCGCCCGTGACGGCCCGTGGGCTGCCCGCGGGCAGCCCGTTGGTCAAAGTTATTATGTATATGCCTTGTTTATGGCAAATCATTACCTAAAAGAAAATTATGCTAGACCTACCATTATGTGGACTTCAAAAATTTGAGTTTGTTTACAAAGTTAAATAATGCTAGATCGCAGTGGTAACCTAAAGTTGGCGGTTGCTTTGTTTGATAACGGGCGCCCGGTGCCCGTTCATAGCCAATCGGGTGCCCGTGGCATTCCCGTTGGCATAACGGGCGCCCGATGCCCAGCCCGTGTTTTAAATTTCTACGGGTGGGCCGGCCCGGGCCCGCGGGCACGGGCCGGGCCGGGAACTCCCACGGGCATCTCTTACGGGCCACACCCCTGGTCTGAGCACAAGATTTTTACTGTGGATTGTACGCTTGTTAGGTCTTTCAATCTCGTGCATTACGTATTCCAATTTCGTGCTCTTCGCTGTTGAAAATCTCGTGTTCTTGGCTGGCTAGCCAAGAACAGGCTGTTACAAATCTTCTGCTTTCACTGTTAAAAAACTCGCTCTCGGCTGCTAAAAATCGCGTGCTCTTTGCCTTAAAAATATCGTATTTATTGTTCTTAAAATCTCGTACATGTGGCGCATAAAATATCGTGGCAACGCAACAGCGGGGTAAGTGGCAGGTAAAATGTCTTACTAAAGGCCGCGAAATTCTCTTGCCAAATGCTGTTCAAATCTCGTGCTAAAGGGAGTTCAAACCGCGTGTCAAAGGAAGTTCAAATCTCACGCACGTGGTTTTTAGAGTTTTCATTGCGACGCCATGAAAATTTTATGCTCAAGCCCTTCTAAATATTGTTGATTAGTGGTTAAAACATTTTGCCAAATGCTGGTAAAATCGCGCTCTTGGTAGTTAAAAATCTCGTGAGCTTGGAAGTTTAAAATATCGTGAACTTGGCAGTTTAAAATCTCGTGCTCTTCTTGGCTATTAAAAATCTCGTGCTCTTTGCTTTTAAAAATCTTGTGCTCTTGGCTGTTAAAAATCACGTACTCTTGGCTATTAAAAATCTTGTGCTGTCAGTTGTTAAAAATCTCGTGCTGTCAGTTGTTAAAAATCTCGTGCTGTCAGTTGTTAAAAATCTCGTGCTGTCAGTTGGTAAACATCTCGTGCTGTCAGTTGTTAAAAATCTTGTGCTGTCAGCTGTTAAAAATCTTGTGCTGTCAGCTGTTAAAAGTCTTGTGCTGTTGATTGTTGAAAATCTCGTGCTCTTGATTGCTAAAAATCTCGTGCTCTTGGTTGTTAAAAATCTCAAGCTGTTGGATATTAAAAATCTTGTGCTCTTGGCTGTTACAAATGTCTTACTATTGACATTTACAAATGTCTTACTATTGACATTTACAAATGTCGTGCTATTTGCTGTTAAAAATGTCGTGCTAGTGGCTGTTAAAAACATCGTGCAAGTGGCTGTTGAAAATATCGTGCTATTGGCTGTTAAAAATGTGCTATTGGCTAATAAAAATGTAGTGCTAATGGCTTTTAAAAGTGTCGTGCTAATGGCTGTTAACAATTCCGCGCTCTTGGCTATTAAAGTCTTGTGCTCGTAGCCGTGAAAATCTCGTACATGTGGCTGTTTCAATCTCTTGGCGAAGGCAGTTAAAATCTCGTGCCCAAAGCTATTTTAATCTTCTGTATGTGGCTGTATTCTAAGCGTGCTGTTAAAATGACACTAAAGTTTGCAATATTGTCATATTGTAGCTGTTAAAACATTATGCCACAGGCTACTGAAATCTCGTGCCAGATGCTTTGAAAGTCTTGTACACCCTAATCTTACGTCAAATGTTTTGAAGCCGGGAGCCAATATTTGTGACTCCTATAGAAAAATGCGGCAAACTTTGATTCCCATTTACACGTATGGCGCTATCTTTCTCATCTTAAAAACAAGAAATGCATTATCGCGTGGCTTAAATTATCCGTATAACTGGGAGCCAAAACCTTCGGAACACGTTAGAAATGTAGTCTCACGGCTTCAGAAAATTTGAACGGAATTACGGTGTACTAAAGACTGCTTAAACCTCGTGCCAAAGGCTGTTCAACTCTCGTCCATGTGCACGACTCTCAGCTTTCACAGTTTCCGAGAAGGGTCTAGCAACATTGGGTCACATGCAGCGTTTGACCTTGGATGTTTTCTTCGTTGACCTCTAGCGGCGTATTCATGCATTAAAATGGATTCGCAATTGCTGGACCCTTCTCGGAAATTGTGTGAAAGCTGAAAATCGCGCACCCATCTGGTTGTTTTTAGTTTTCTGTTCAAAGCTGTTAAAATGTGCTCAAGTCTAATTAAATCAGGGACATGTAGAAGTTTAAACATCATGCAAAAGGATGGTAAGATCTCGTGCATGTCTGCTTGTGGCTGTTAAAAGCTCGTACGTAAGATTGCTTGAACCTCGCTGTACGCTGATAATGCTTAAATCACCGAAATTGCGTACTCGTGACTGTTACAATCTAGTGCTCGTCACTTTTAAAATCCCGGACATGTGTCTATTCTGTCCTTCTTACACAGGATTTTTTGCCTCTTTTTCTTTATTATTCACCAGCTAATAAACTTTTCTCTGGCTCCTCGTATTAGCCACAAGATTTTTAAGCCTACCCTTTTTCTTCACATACCGCTTTATGAAGACTCCCAAGTTGATTAACCATTTTCATGGTACAAAAGAAAGCAAAACTGCAGTTTTCTTGCGTCCTAGTCCTGAAGCCTAAAACTTGTTTCTTGTGAAGGGTGAATTTGAGGTATACACTCTCGTTTGAGAAAAACTCCGACAGTTATTCTAACGTTATCGCAGTTTTTAATACTGATTCTGAATCTAGATCTTGGGGTGATCTTTTTGCCAAACTCCTATCAAAATTGGTCAAAACTTGGCTGAGAAATTAAACCCAAAAAAGTTCGTTTTAAACATCGTGTTTTAAGCTCTTTTTCAGACTGTCGGCCGTTATTTACGATTGAAAGTGTATACTTTAAATTTGCCCACGCTGTATACTTATTAGAAAGGGACTACGAGGACATTAATCCGCTTCCACGTTACTGTTTTTCGCCAATTCAGAGACCAAAGTGAACACAGGGGCTACTGTGGTCGTTGTAGGTTTAGGCAGTGAGAAAGCCGGCTCATGTAGTCCAATAATCATGGCTCTTGATAAACATTTTCACAATGGTCAAACTAGGAGTTAGTTGTGGTGATCCTTCTTAAGCCACCAAGGAAGCTGAAGCCTAGTTAAAGCAAAAATTCTAGCGATTCTTTGGCTTATCGAGATAATCTTTTGTACAGTCGAAAAAAAAATTGAAAATAGAAACGATCCAAACGCGAGCCCTTTGAAACATTTCAATTCGCGGCTCATGCGTGAAATATGTATTCTAGGCAAGCTAATGTCAAGCTCCGACGTCCTTGAAATGCCATCACAGTTCAAACTTACGCCAAGTTTGGGCCATTTCTCGATTGCAACGGTAGTTACACCTTTTATCCATTGGAAATTATGAATACTTAGCAGTTTGGTTCTTTTCACTTATGAACCTCATCACTGCATGCAGGGGCGGATTTTGGCTAAAGTTTCGAGGGATGCCAATAGAGAAAACTTTTGCCATATTTTAGTATTTGGTGCATTGATTTAGAAGTTTTCTACAGACATATCTCTGATCTCTGATCTACGCGGCTTTGCCTTCGCAAACTTATCTATATTGGTCATCAGTCTTCTATCAATATAAATTCATTATTGTGCGTTACTTCAGTGAGTGGGGAATCATAATCTAAAATTCGAATATCTGGGTGCCACATTACTTAGTACTTAAGGAGGTGTCAAATTTCCTGCAGATTTTCCGCATGCGGAACCATTTTATTTTTATTCGGAGCAATTAACTTGAACGTCTTATTTCTCTGAGTTAACATTGTCTAAAATTCTTCTAATAAATTTACGCTGCAAATTAGCATCTCTGTACTGTTGTCAGTTTTTCATGGCTTGGTTTAGTCGAACAGGTATGATTGAGATTTGTCATGTGATAAAATCCACTGCCTTTCTTGCAGGCGAAGTCTTCCGAGAAATTTTATTATGATAAATAATTAAAAGCACACTGAGTTTACAAGAGTAATGCGACCGTTTGCCCTTCAAACTACCTATGACTCCACCGTCTCAATGGTAAAAGCTTGAGTCCATGATGTTCTAATACAGTATGTGGTCATAAGTACTTGTACCCCACCCTTGGGAATAAAATATTGGTTAAGCAACAAATCAGGCAATAAACAAATGGCTAACTGACTATCAAAATATATCAATTGTGTGTTGAATGCAATCTGCGTTACTGGAAATCGAAGGCTACTCTCAAAAGGTTAAATCTACAATACATCATGAAGGGTTATAAATTGGGCCTCTTCATTGTTGCTTGCAATAAATGAACCGAATAACTGATCCCAAGTCGATCAGAACGGTAATATAATCAGCAAACATAAACGTCGAGCCACACAAGTGTAAGCTTAGACTATAGCTGTGACAAACTATTTTCAATGACTTAATGACCAATTTTTGTTTGAATGAGTATGCATGAGCATATCAAGTTTTGATATGACTATAATCGAGTGTTTGGACATCACTCGCTTGGTCGAATGAATGTACTGAAAATAAAATTGAGGATGCCGAGCGTGGAAACCTCGTGAATCCGCAATGATTCTTTGGGAGCGTGTGATTGTCTGAGGTGGTGAATCAGAAACACGATGCTTGGTATTCAGGTTTTTTGTAAGTGGCAGTGGGGATATCATCGAAGTTGACGTTGACAATGATTGCGCCAAGGCGAACTGTACGCCACACTGGCCAAACGGAACTTCTCCATGTATGAACTTCTCTACTTTTAATTAGAAATTCTCAACAGTAACATGTCGTTTGCTCTCACATCACGGTAAAATACATTCCGGGAAATCTCGGTCTCCCACTTAGGCATAATTCTACACCTCTTTGTCACGATGGCATGACTTTCGGTTCAATGTAATAACTCATGTGACCTCCAACTCGAACGAAAAATCATGATTATCAGGTCTCTTCTAAAGCCACACACATAGCTTCATCTTCGAATCGTGAGAATTTTTGACAAGAGGTCACTTGCAATCCCTCCAAACTCTTTATTGTAGGAAGTTTCCGCGACTATGACAACCGTGTATGTGTAAAGCAATTTCGCCGATCTGAAAGTTTACTATTTTGGATTTAGTGTACTGCCACAGCGTTGAGATTGTTGCATACCAACCTTAGAGCCGTCAGCAGTTCCCTCTCAGAAACTATCCTGGAAGTAAAATAGCCACTCCAGTAGTCGCTTCCAGCATCAGAATATGGAAACAAATCTCCAGAGAAAGTTTTGGGTGTAAACTTGTTCCGATTAATGTCGTCCTCAACTGCCTCAAAGTACTCACTCAGTGTTGCAATTTTCATCTCTCACAACATTTCAGTTTTGGTGAAATTGCCTCTTTAAAATACACTTGTCGTATGTTTTTGTTTGAAATCGATACCTTAGCAAAGAGATCCGGGTAGTGTGCCAAATTTGTGGCCGTAGCTCGTAAGTTTTTCACCGCTCCTGTCCACTACCAAGTATTATCCCAGGTGAAATCATCACCGATTGGAACTAGGACGTTGCTCGTTTGAAACTCCGTTTGTTTTTTTCGGTATTTGTCCAGCAAGGCTAAAGTGCTGCAACAAATGCTCGAAAATGTCGGAAGGGTCCAAGTAACTGTAATGCTTACTTTTTTGCAATCTGAGGACCAAGCCATTCATTTTGCAATTGATTAAAACTGTTGCAACTGTCCGCCTTGTGACCTGGACTTCAAGCGTTACCAGTGTCGTAGCTTTCGTACGGCATCATGTTACATAGAACTGCGTCGTCCAAAGTATCTGTATTTGAAGATGGAGATTATGAACCTTCAAATACTCTGAATTGTAATACTTCAAGTTTTTCTAGTCGCGTTAAAGTTACTCCATTGCTGACTCCAATAGAACTCCAAATTCCTCGTCTGTCGAAAGCACTGCATGAAATGGCTTCCTCACGTCAATTTTGCGTTCAAAATCTAGGTTGCTATGCGTTCTGTTTTTATGTTATGATTTAAAAATCAATAGCTTATTAAGTCAGTAGTTTCAAAGAAAACATTTTTTGCAAAAAATTATTTTGCCGTTCCTCAGTCATTTTCACCGAAATATCGCAGCAAATTAAAAGTTCTTCAAGAAAGAATTTGCATTGACATTAAAATGCCTCGAGGAGGAAGACGATCAGGAGCCGGTAGGCCACCTGCTGCACCTGGTGAAGGTTTAGCCAAAACGCTTCAAAGAAGACGGCGGAAAGCATTTCAGTCATTACAAGCGATGGGATTTGCAAATGCGAAAAAAGTGATTTGTAGGTATGGCAGGGGGATTGGAGACAATTCTGGGCGAGTACTGAAAATGGTCTTAAAGCCAACTGATGATCAAGTCGAGCCTATTTACCGGCAACTTAAGAAAAGACCTCCAAGACAGCTGAATCTTGAGGAGGCAGTCTACGCTTTACTGCACTTGAAACTTTCAAAGTTCCAATACACGGAGCTTGCAAAGCTCTTGAAAAATGCAGCTGGCTACTTTATTCTGCCCTGTTACGACAAAGTGCGACGGAAAAAAATGGATTTAAGACCAGAAGAAGCTATAGTTGTAAACGAAGTTCAAGCTTCTGTAGGACTAAACTCCTTGGTCAAGCACACAATTCAAAGAATTCTGTCAATTCAAGATGAAAAAATGCAGCAAAAATTATCCAACTTAACTAGAAACACTGAAGCTAGCATTTACATTTCTTGGGGTTTTGATTCAAGCACTGGTCAGGCTAATTGGCATCAAGCATTTCGCTCCGAGAACGTCGACGATTCCAGTGTTTTTGCCATTAATATCAACCCCCTTCTCATCAAAACTACAGATGGCACCGAGATTTGGCGAAACCCTAGCCCCCAGGCGGCTTTGTTTGTTCGCCCTTTGAGCTTAGAATTTGCAAAAGAGACCAAGGATTTTGTGTTGCAGTAAGTCTCCAAAAAGTTTTGCTGATAGATTAATCTGATTTATATATATTTCACAGAGCTAAGCGGCAGGTTGAAAGGCAGATTAGAAGACTGTTGCCAACAACAATCGACATAAATGACAATGTTCAACTTGCTGTGAAGCCTCGTCTTTTTCTTACCATGGTAGATGGGAAAGTTGTGAATATTCTCACACGCACTACATCTCATCAGTGCCCTTTCTGCAAAGCTGCTCCTGCCCATTTTAAAGATTCACTGCATCACATGCACACCAACATCTTCCGTATCACAGACCCGGTTGTCCTGTTTCTTTCAGTAGCCCCCTTTCATGGGCTATTGAAATTTGTATGGCAGATTCTCAAAGTGTCGTACAGCCTACCAGTTTTTGAAGGGCAAATTAAAAATCGCATCGAAGCGGCCCGAATACGACTCCAACGCAAAACTGAAATTCAAGCTGCTTGCAAAAAAAGTGAAGTTGGAGTTCTGGTAGACATGCCAAGAACTAATGGGTATGGTAATACGCTTACTGGAAATGCATGCAGAACTTTGTTGTATAAGTCAAGGGAGTTTTCAAGGATCACAGGATTCAGTAAAGATCTTATAGACCGCTTCAGGTATTGTACCAAATATTTTTGTTTTGATTGTTGTAACGACTTTTATTAACACTTTACAGAACTATTTTGATATGTCTGAACCAGACCAAGTTTCTTGTCAAACCTGTTGAGTTTCAAAAATATTGTGACGATACGACAAGACTTTACATACAGCGATACAAATTCTACCCACTGAGCCCATCGTGTCATAAGATTCTAACTCACTCTGTAGAGGCACAAGAAGCCCTCAAGCTTCCAATCGGATTACTATCGGAAGGCGCATCTGAAGCCGCTCACAAGCGAAATAAACATAATCGTCAGCACCATGCCCAAAAGACAAGTAGAGAAGCAACAAACAGAGACGTCTTTCAGCGTGGTCTCGACATGTCGGATCCAAGGGTAGCATGGAACCACGCTGTTATTTCGAAAGTTTTTCGCCCTCCCAAAAACAAAAGAGTTTTACCAGACGAAGTCATAGATCTCCTTCAAATGAATGACGAACCTCCGCCAGAAGTTGATGCGCTCGGGAATATTATACCAATCGAAAGAAATGATATGACAGTTCAAGGAATCCCTGAAAATGAAGGGGCAGGACCCTCAGATCGAGTATCTGCAAATGAAGAAGATGATTCTCAAGGATCAGAGAATGAGGGTTTTGATGATGACAATGATATCGATGTTGTGAATGATGTTATATTTAATGATGAGTTAGACAGTGACTACGAGTACGTTTATGATAGTGATGATGAAATGGACATTGACTAGGTGTGGATAAAAAATTGCATGTATTTATTGTAAGTTCTTCGTTCTTTGTTCGCCGAGCACGAAATTTGGAGAATAAATCATAAAAAGTTGCTTGTATTTTCTCGTGTATTGAATTGAGACACTTTCAAGGTGTGATGAGAGGACACATGCCCCGATTTTTTGGGTTGTTTACGAAATATAGTCAAAATTCGGTGAGTCAGAACTTTTACGCCACCCTGTATAAATAAAAATGACCCATTCAGCTGATTGAAAAGACGCGCGCTTGGCAGTAGACTTTTTGAAGGCAACCTTTGGTTAGACTTGTAATTTCTATTTGCAGGACATGCTGGGCGTTTTCATGCCAATCCGTCATAGACGTCAGCATGCCTTACGGACTCTTACCCTCTAGCGCTACTGAGCAACTTTTCCAGCAAATCTACCGCCACCACCATCATGATCAGCAGTAACAAAAAGCCACCGCTGCAGCTGCACTCTGCTACCTTTGTTATCCCTTTGGACCTCCATGAAGTTTCCCTAAAGCCACTACGCAAGCCGACGCCCCCAAAAGCTCTCGTAGCACCACCACAACAACCAAAGATCCCAAAAACTCATGCGAAGGTTCCTAAATCTGCGGATGATCGTTCAGCGAGCAATATTCTTGCCCTTATGATATTAAAATCACACCAACTCTTGTCCCTCATGGTACTCCAACTGCCGGGCTCCCTTTTACGGCTGCTTCAGTGCCAAAAGTTAGCAGCAGCAGCACCAAAAAACTAGTACCTCGTGTGGTTAACAATTCGTTCATGTTATCAACCCCTTGGATTGGTGCAACAACGACTATTGCGAAGCATATGAGCAAATCTGCCGCAGAAGCCGCTGCTCATGTTTCTGTCAAGAATGTGAGTCCTGTGAAGCCGAACAATGCAGTGAAAGTTGGGAAAATCCATCCGGATTTGGATGTCGTTGTCATCAGACGTCGACCTCTTGCGGCGCCTCTTCAAAGCCGGACTGCTTGTGTCAATGTTTGTCCAGCCGAAAGTGCGGAGCTCGTAGCCAGCTCAGAAGCGTAAAAGGCTTCAAGAGTGTGTTGATGGGTTGCAGAAAAAGAGGATCAAAGAAGCTGAAGCTAATAAAATTGACAACAGGAGCAGCAGCAGAAAGAACAACTGCCAGAACGAACTCAATTTCATCAGCAGCCAAAAAGAACACAATTCCGTCGGCAGCAAGAACCACAACAATTTCATCAGCAGCCAGAACAACAACAATTTCAACAGGGAGAACGTCAACAGGAGCAATGTCAGCTCTTGCAAAATTAAACAGGCGAAGAAAGTCAGCGTCAACCACTGCCGCACGTGCCTTGCCACGCGAACAAGATTTTGAGATGAGAAAATTAAAATAAATGGCAACAATCTAAAAACTCGGAAAAAATAATTCCACTGCCAAATCTTGACAAATTTGTGCTCCGACTGGCAATAAAAACAATTAATCTGGGTTGCTTTCTTAAGTGAGTCTCTTACAAGCTTGAAAGTCCAAAGGATTATACTTCAATCAATCTCAAGTTCAATGCTTGGCGTCCATTTTTGCTGGTGGCAACGCTGCTGTGCCTTCATTCTATTTCCCAAAGGGATTTGTTTCTTCCACCACACTCACTCTCACGGCCTCAATGTTCAAGCCTCTCTCCATTTAAACTTTCTGGCAATCTACACCTTTTCATTTCGCTTTTCTCTCCAACTGATTTTGAACCCGCATTCTCTAATGGAAGTGCGAAATCAAATGCAAGGGGTACAAACGAGCCTTCAAAAGTCATGGACTCATCATCCAATCGCCATTTTAATAGTGGTGGGCATTCAAGTGCTCTTCATCATGGTTCCTTTCGTATCTGTGGGACTGTACATTCTTGACTCCACCTTGCCCATGTTTGTAGTCTCGAATTTTCTCATAGCCAGGATGAGTGAGGAAAAGCTCTACCAAAGGATTCAGTTGTTCTCTATACTCGCAAGCAATTTGTTGGGCCAAAAAATAGTTCCACGTTGTACTGTACTCTTCGTTCTTTTGTCCATTAGCTTCATCTACTGCACTCTCCGCCTTCATGGACATCTACACCCGTTCGTTTAGGCATTCTTTCCGACCGTTGCAGCGTTTGTGGTGGGCGGAATAGTACTAGGTGTGTTTGGTCAGCTGTCAAAAGTGAATCGAAATGCCGATGCTTGCGTGGAAGAAATTTTAGCTGAAGGAAGAAAACTGAGGGTTCTGTATCCATGTATTCTTAACGGACTAGTTCCACTCCCGGCCATTACTACATGTTATCATTATACTTGAACCAAGTTGAAATTGCGATTCTTTGCTCACTCTCTCATCGGAGCAGATTGGTACCTTCGTTGAGCGGGGGAATGCTGTTCTAAAGGAACATTTGCTGGGTCGAGCTGTAAGCATGAAGCCCCTCGCATTGCGTGGTAGGATTTTTCGTTCTACTCTCACGTTCTTGGCTGAAATATTTGCAGATGTCAAGAAACTCTCAGTGGACCACCATTTACACCTCTGTGGGAACAATTTATAAAATTGGTAGAGCTAAACTCCATTGTTACTACGCGGCCAAACGGGATTAAGAACTTGGACAGTGTCTTTTGTGGAATATTTCCTGAGGAAGTTGCTGAGCTGAGAGACAAGGACGACGAGCATCTCAAGGCTGTAAATTTGGTCATGCATGAAGGGTACGTGAGAGGTCCTTTAGGTAAAACTAAATTGATTGTTGAGCTTGACCTTGACATTTTTTCATTGCAGAACTGAGGGCATTCACGTTTCGTGATACTCCAGAATCTCGTCGAGACGTGGGTAACTGACCCCTCATTAGATTTTTCCAAAGTCACGGGCTTTATTGGCTTTGCATGATGTCCTGCACTAGCTGTAACATTCCAAATTTCCACACGTCAATTTCCAGAAGGTTCGTTCTGATGGCTTTGCAAGTGTTATCTGAAAAGCCTGAAGCCGTATGCATCATTCACACCCGTCGATACGACTAATGACTGAGGTCAGTCGCTTGTGTAAATCACTACTGCAGTAGTTCAGAATGCCTACTGGGTCTGAGCGTGAGATTGGTGTGTGTGTACTGAAATTTAATAAACTTGTTGTCTGTAATAATAATAATATTTATTAACTCGATTCAACTTATGAAAAATTATTATTTGCCAACTACATTCAAATTTAGACAAATAATAGAACTACACCAATTAAGAATGAGTGACACAGTATCTCTAGGTACTTCATTGGCTAGAGCTGGGTCGACATGACACGTTATTTCAAAGGTCCGTTGGACGGATTCATTTCCGTCGTACAGACGGGACAGAGAGCGGGCTATTTTCGGTCTCTCTGAACACGGGGCGAACAGCGGTCACCCATGCAATAGTCGAAGTTGTTGTTTCCGGTGTTGCTTAATTTCCAGGTCCATTCGCAACTGTCCCGCACCGCCCGCTTACTTTTTGTCATTTCATGATAAAACGGACGAGAGAAGGAGGGAAATCAGCCAGTACCACAACAGCGACATTATTGTCAGATTAATCCTAATTGACTAAAGCTTTGTTGGATTAAGCTGTCACTACCAAATTCTCAACTGAGGGCTTTGACAAAAGACACGTATGGCTTCATGTGGCTCAGGGCTAAAATCAAACAAAAAATTAAATGAGCCCAGAAATTCAGTGCTGGTATTTAGCAGACATAAAGCATCCCCACAATTAACCTTTTGCACATTCGTGTGAAAACGTCTGAAATGTGACAGCAAGAGCCGGGGATTTTGCAAAGCCAATCAAACCCGTGACTTTAGAAAACATAAAAGTGGCATCGGTTTCTGCAGGCAAGTTGTTAGGTTCAGGAGTATACCGGACAGTGAGGGCCCTCAGATCTGCAACCATTCGTGACCTTGCATAATTATATTCAGTTTGCTTTAAAATTTCTAGCAGCTCTTACTCACCTTTCATACACGTAATGGATGGCATGACCTGAACTATATTGACTGCCTTGAGGAACTCGTCATCCTTCTCTCTCAGCTTGGCAACTTCTTCGGGAAATATTCCACAAAAGACACTGTCCAGATTGGTAATCAGCTGCGGGCTCAAAGTACTACAAATTATGACTCTAAGCTCCCTCAAGTACAAGAAGTGTTCCCACAACAGTGTAAATGGAATGTGACGTGTGCATTGTTCTTCGAAAACTGAAATTATTTTGACATGTGGAAATATCCGGGCCAGAAGTCGAGGAGTATAATCCGGAAAAGATCTTCTCATTGTCAGGTGCTGGATGTTGATAGCTCGATCTGGCAAAGTTTTCCTCAACACCTCATTTCCTTGCTCTACGAATCCCATGACCTCATCCGCTGATATCGTGAGCATAGAGTCATTCATAATGTCAATGTGGCTCATTTTTGGGAAGACACTGGAGAAATTGAAGCCCATTAGAAACTTGGTAGTCCACGGCTGAACAGCTGGTGCACTAAGCCCGCGCGGGCATCCATGCGAATTTCAAGTGATGTTACATTTTCCAACCGGATTCCGTAGCACATCAAAGGCAGAGCGAAGAGTAAGTCCATCCGCAAAGTTTTTAGCGTTGCGAAGAACCTGATGATAATGATGAAAGTCCTCCAACACTTTCGTCACCAAGATAAGTGCTGGACAGTCCTTGCAATTTGTCCATTTGTCTTGCAAGTCTACTGATAATATCTTCCATGGCAGTGATTCCAGAATCACATTATTGTACAGGGGTGTCCATAAGTCTTCATACATTGGTTTTTTAATATTTAAAAAAAAACTGGGAATTTTAGAAATCTGGTGCTTACACCATCGAATGGCCACCCTAAAACTGACATACTCTCAAAATTTCAGATTTTTAGTGCCTACCGTTACGGAGTAGTTAAGTCATACACAACTGTTGAAAAAAGGCCTTTGGCACGTTTTCAACAACTGTAACTTTGGAAGGCCATAACTCAAAGACTCGAGAGAGTTTTCTCCCGCTGATTTTTTACTAAGCAGCAATATCATTAGCTACGAAAACCAGCAGAGACTGACCCTTTATCTGAATTTCTTGCAGAGTTGTGATTTAAGAACTAAAACAGGGCGTGGCCCGAAGGTTTTTCGTTATTTCTCTTGTATGCGCTGTTGAAGCGACCTGATATTTGGGCCTTAGATACTCCGTCAAGTCACTGACGTTAGCTATGGCCATGGCCGGGGTCAAGACTGGTCTGATAATAGGAAAGATAAGAGAAAAAAATGATGAAATTTTGCGTGAAAATGGGTATTTTCTTGGGTATCTACGATTTTCTTGGATGCTTTTTTGATTTTGCATTTTTCTCGTTTCTCCAATTATAATGCTACACCCTTGAGCTTCTATACTGTTGTAGTTACATAAGTTTAGAATGTTTTAACAAAATTTTGGCCTACTGCTACAACAAGTTATGAAGATATACTCAAATGTGTCCGTCAGCAAGCAACGTGCCAAAGACCTTTTTTCAACAGTTGTGTATGACTTTACTACTCCGTAACGGTAGGCACTAAAAATCTGAAATTTTGAGAGGATGTCAGTTTAAGGGTAGCCTTTCGATGGTGTAAGCGCCAGGTTTCTAAAATTTCCAGTTTTTTTAAATATTAAAAAACCAATGTATGAAGACTTATGGACACCCCTGTAGGAGAGATCCTGTCAGTCAATTTGTTTTGATTTGCAAGTTTCATCGCCACCGCGGGACAAGCGAACATGAATTCCAGTTTTAATGGGACGACACTTATTTGCTGTAAATCTGACGCAAGAGCTACAAGGCTTTGACAAATTGGTTCATCTTTTGACCGAATCCTGGCGGTCAAAGTACCCCGACTCTTGAACAAGCTTCTAGCTTCAAAGTTCCAGTGTTTGTTCACAAGTGAGAGTTGAAGGAGCTCGCTATTGGAGAACTGTTGTAAGATTTGTCTGAGTATCTACAAAAAAAGATTTGTTTGACGTTTCGGAAATTTCGCATGACAGTCGGTTGGAGTAGACTAATAAATGTACAAATCTTACCACTGTTGTGCCAAAGCAAACCTTGCTGACTTGACTTGCTGGGTGGTCCAACTGTCAAGAAAACAATTGAAACGAAATTTGTCCGTGGCTTAAGTTGTCATCTGCCAGCAACATTACGCATTACCTTTACATTCAAATTGGGTGGAGTCGTCATAATCTAGTGATCTTTTGGCCAATAAAACAATTTTCAACAGTAAAGATGTTTCCTTTGCATAATTTTGATAGTAGCTGATGAGGGACTCACGGACTTCGGCGCTTAAAATATTGCTCGATGGACCCTGCATGTTACACGTTAAGCTACAGTTGGTAAAAGAAGTTTAGGCAACACGAGGTTTTGTTTGGTACATACTACCACTAGTCCTACCAGTGAAGTTCCACGCTCATGAAATTGATACACCAGTTAGCACAGTTAATATCAGCTGATGGTGTCAAGAACTCGGTGGAATTCCGCTACCCGCCGAAATGGCAGCCTGGAAGCCGCTGCCGCATCCAAAACCAACGCCAAAAAAGTTTAGGCAACATTTGGCTTTTTCGGCATTTTTGCCCAGAATACCCACAAAACCACTCAGAAATGACTCTATACTAAGCCCGATACTCTAACATGTCAATTTGGTAATAAAACAGTAACAGACCAGACGTGGGGGTGCAGGGTGTGGCAGTGTGGGGAACCCGATGCAAACTGAGAGGGTTTTCAAAACCCGAAGAAACCTGAATAGCCGTTATTTACGGGTATGGGT
>JAQIWI010001118.1:0-18854 GCA_034698825.1 Deuterosminthurus bicinctus | reverse complement strand
GATGATGATGATGGAATTGTAAATGACTCTGACTCCGGAAGAGGAAGGAAGTGGATTTGAATTAGAAGACTTGATTAGAAAATTAAGGGGATCATTAGGGAGTATGGACTTGAGCTATGAGAGTATAGTATATGACTTTGTGCTGCTGCTACTTTCAGTTCGCTTTAGTCGGCACGACAGGACACGGAAACATAAAAGAAACTAATGAAGTGAAGTAGCAATGTCAAGTTTTTCACCTCCTCCTCCTCCTCCGCAACCGCTTTGCCAGCCGGATATTGTTGCAGTGTTGTGTCTATGTGGTGTGTATAAGTGAGTGGGAAGAGTCATATGTTTATACAGTGCGTGGATATTTGTTGTGTTTTGATTCTATATGCTGTTCAGGTTGAAATTTGTCCGTATAGTTTTTGGCTTGACTGGTCAGCTGAAAAATTGTGAGGATTGGAAATGTGATGCATAAGTGAAGGGGGATGTGTGGTAACAAAATGGAATTTTCTTGCTTGATAAAATTTTATATTTTTCTTCAAGAGAGGAAAGGAGTCTCTTTTCTTGAGACCTGTGACCGTGTGAGCAATTTCTGTGAACAGAGAACGTGATGATGCTTGGAATTGTGTGGACTGTAATGTGACTTTTTTTTCTCATTTTTTTCTTTCTCTCTCTCTTCTCTTTCCCTTTGAATCATATTTTCACGCTTCCTTTCTTTCTCTTACTTACTTTCTTTCTTCTTCTTCTTCCTGTTCAGTAGTCCAATTCTCTCGCCTCAGTGTCCAGCTCGGTGGTGAATTGGTGAAAGATGGGATGAAGTGAGAATTCAATGTTGGCGCCACTGCTAGCTGCACTTGGACTGATAACATGTGAATAAAAAAGCTTTTCTGTAGTCAACAACAATGGATGTCCATTTGTGGACGTTGAAATTTAAAGAAACATGCGGGATTCGATGTTTTAGTATGTGTGTGTGTATGTGCGTAAAGAGAGAGAGAGAGAAAAAAAAGTTGAATTGACTGGATCGGGGTATTTGATTATATTGGTTTGGTTGTTATAAGGGAGAAGGATATGTTTTGGCTGAATAGAAAGTCATGAGTTGTTGGACAAGGAAGTGTCCTTCCGGATTCTATTATTCCTCTGCTTCTATACTGTGGGAACGTATCGGGAAGAGATGGCTGGTTGGCTGTGTTTGGTGTACACACAACGGATGTTGCACTATAGTAGTCTTCATCTTGCTCTTTGGGATCGATTCTTCTGACTTGCCGTAGTCCGTCTCATATTACCACATTACCTGCAGTCTTTTTTTTTGTACAGCTGGACCCTAGCTGCTGGTCGGCTTGTTGTCCATAGGGCTCTGTCTGTGGGTTGTAAGTGACGACGATATGTTACATGTAGAATAAGAGAGGAAGGATTCAGGCAGACTTTGTGTATTCTCAAAGGGCCGGATTCAATGTGCTGGTAAAGATGTGAGAAGAAGGAGAGGAGTGAGTGGGAGGGAGCAAGATGGAAGGGAAAAGGGAAGGATTCTTTCTTTTTCACTCTTCTACTTCTTCGTCTCTTTCCGCAGGGAAGGGAAAAGTTTGGAGGATAGAGAAAGAAAAGAGACGGTTGTGATAGAGCTTTATGTATGAGACTGCGTGTGTATTACATATTATCTGTGTGTAGTAGTGGGATTGTAGGGCATAGCAAATTGGAATGTATACGTAAGAACGTGTATCTTTTGTAGTGTGTAGGATCTTTGTGAGTGATACTCATAAGATATGAAGAAGTAGTAGAAGTAGAGAAAAAAATACCAAGAAAGTATAATGCGAAGCACGTAGTATGGAAGAACTGACTGAGGATTCTGCTGGCGCTGGCCATGGAGAGTGAGAGAGGAAGTGGAAGATGAAGGTTCTATATATAT
Source organism: Deuterosminthurus bicinctus (assembly GCA_034698825.1). NCBI lineage: Eukaryota > Metazoa > Arthropoda > Collembola > Symphypleona > Bourletiellidae > Deuterosminthurus > Deuterosminthurus bicinctus. The sequence continues at coordinate 16,969 of JAQIWI010001118.1, read as the reverse complement.
GTATGCTGTTGAAATATATTCCATTCTGGACGGTAAAACCAGCGGTTGGCTCTCTGTGACTTTTCCTTTACAATTCCCTTTGACTGGGAAAAGCTTGGCCGTCTTAGGAGGAACATTACATTCCTCGTCCAGGGACACATGAAAGCAAAGCTGATACCGCAGACACACTTACTCATACAATATGGTTATTCTGCTTCTTCTTCTTCTGGATATATGTTACACAGAGGCCAAGATATCCAAGACAATGGGGCCTCTGCTCATTGTATATTCTCAAGACTTTAGACAGATTTGGAGGAGAAGGAAGATTCGGAGGCGAATTGAGGAGGAATTAACATATCTAATTTCACTCGTGCCCTTTTTCCTCATCAACAAAGGGAGAGAAAAGTTGGATGAACTAAAGTTTGAATGGGGGAGGGGGAAGAGGTGAGATGGATGGATGAGGGGGGAGGATATGGATCTTTGCAAAGGAAAAGGGTTTGAATTGAATTGAACCTATATATATGTGTCTTGTTTTATTTTCTGTCCCATATGGATTCACCACCACCTCCTTACAGAATACTGAGGAGAGGTTGACTCTGCATAGAATTTTGATTTCCAGATTCTATAGAATGGATGACATGAGGAGGCGGGATGATTAGGATATTTTGAGTGGGTCTAATGGAAGTGAATTAGCATTCGCTTTGTGTACAACGCTGAGAGTGAGCGGACGCTATATTGCTTTCAGCGTGGATTTTCGGGAGATATTCCAGGCGGTGATTTGGGTGGAGATTTTTTACAAGACGATGCACATAGTTTGCATGTGAAATGTGCCATTTTGAGGAGGCCATTTGACCTTTCGTTTAGGCAGACTTGACCTCTTGCTGGAAATGGTCCCCTTAGTGTCGGAACCCCCTGATAGAGCCGTAACCCCCTGAAGTTCAAGGGGTTTAGGGGGGCTGTGTGTGTTTCTTCATGGTGGTGAAAAAAGTTGGCATATATAGAATCATATGGCGAGGGTGATATTTGAAAGAAAGGTTGACTTAAAGTAAAATGGCCTGGAGGGGACGTGTGTACTAGTTGGCGAGAGAGAGTTGGTGTGTGTGTGTGTGAGCGAGAAGTTGGGACAGTGGGGGTGTGTCTGGATGTTTCCCCGCGTGGTTTGTGAATGTGAGTGTGTGAGTATGTGTAGGGGGTGGAGAATGTGAGTGAGTATTGAGGCGGAAGGGCTTTGGCCCGTTGAAAAACTTTCACTTTATGAATAACGTGGAAAGCCACTTAAACCACTCATTACGCTTGACTATGACAGAGTTAAGTATATAATCAGGTCCCATGGGATGTAGAGAAGTGTACTGGGCTCCTCAGTTGCCTAAGGGAGTGAGGAGTTGAAATGATTAAATTTCCCCACTGTTACTACAACTATACAATGATGCTTTGCCAAGCAACTAAAACATATTTCCGCTAGACTGCTGTAAAAAGACGTTTAACTAACGTCTGCCTATATGGAAGTCAGAGAGAGAAGGGAAAAAATCCAATTGGCTCTTTCTCCTTGAGTAAATCATTTGTCTTGTTCTCCTTCCTCCCACAGTTCAGACACACACATACACAGACACACGCACATAATATACACGTTTTGCTGGCGGGGCCAAAATGGATTTTTGAAGGCTGAGCGAATTTTTCTCATAGTTTGGGTCATGGGCTAAATCCGCAGGTGATAGATGAATGGGAACTGAATTTGACGTGGTGGTTGTATGGCGGAGTATGAGAAAGAGAGAGGGAAATGTATATATGACTCCGTCTTGCTTTCTCTTCATCTCATCCCCCGACAGCCTTGCCTTCTGGACATAAAGGGAGTAATAATAAAAGTTTTCTCTCACTCCTCCTTCTTCTACTTGGTCTTAAAAGCGATTGGGGGAAAGGGCCTGATTGTGTCGAACATTTGACAAATTGGGTCCACTATATATGGCTTTGTTGTTGTCCTTTGCTCTTCATGTGTCCACATGAATGTCCGGAGCTGTTCATGTTATTAGTTTGTCCTGTGAGACAAGGAAATGGAGTCAAGTTATTGAGAAAAATAGGATTTATTTTGTGCGGGAAAGAGATAGACAATAATGGGACTGATTGGAAGAAGGGAAGCGGGGGAAGGATAGGCGGACATGGTGTGTATGTGAGTGTGCTTGGGTTACATATATATATAACATGTCGAATTTAAAGAGAATTGGCAGTTGGCCAATGGTTTACGGGCATTTGTATCCAGTGCATGCGGACGTGTTGGTTTTAAAGAGTGAGCCGAGGTAATTTATACAGGGAGAGTTTTATATGTTGTATGGGATTTTAAATGTGAAATGGCAGCGGGCTGGAGCCTTGTGTGGTCCTGTCCGTGTTAATTTAGGGCGTCTAATTAAAAAATAAAAGTGGGCGGAATTGTGTATGTGTGACGAGGAACATGCTGCTGCTGCTGCTGTTGGGACCAAAGAGTGGGCTATACAGAGGAGTTGATTAGTCACTTTTATAGTTTCAATCTGTTGCATGTCATGGAGGCTGACTTGGGCCTGTAATATGCTTCGTATCAACCATTGAAATAGCTGTGAAATTCATGACTTTCATCTGGCGAATTTGGTTTTTTTTTCGCTCTTTCCTTCTCTGTGCGCTTCATTCTGTATAATTCAATGGGACGACTGTCTGTCTGTCTGTATGTATGTGTGAACAATACGTGTGGGTATTTGGAGTGTGATTGTGGACTCTTGTAATGTGATCGGGGATTGTGAGATTGTGCGTGTGGAAAATGACGGGACGGAAGCTCATGACGGTATTCAAGGAGCATATCATTGAATAAGTTTCGCTCACTTGGGCTTAAGTGCATGTGTGCACACGCATGCACACATTCTCTCTTTCACACACACGTACACACACATTCTCTCATTCACACACAGTCAAGACACAGAGTCACATATCTGCTCGCTATGTTACAGGAGTTGATTGTGAAAGTTGGAGCTATTCATTCTACTTAAGTCGGGCCCCATTTCCCTCACTAGCCTTCTCCTCCTCCTATGCTCCTGCTGCTGCTGTCTTTATCCATGTAATATTGAATGCGGGCTGTTGTAACGTGTGTATAGCTCTCGCTCTACGGACCTGAGGGCGGTATGGTTTCACTACTGTTTCGTGTGAACAAGGTAAAGCGCTCAATTCCCTCCAGCTTGGTCGTTCCGTCTATTGATCTGCACCAGTCGCTCTCTTTCTCTTCCCCGTTGATTTATCGAATCTCTATAAAGGTCAATAAAATCTTGATAAACGAGCTCTGCACTGCTACACACACTCTGGCCTTCTCCTTCTTCTTCAGCTTCTCCCCCACCCAATCTCTGTGTCTGTATGAGGAGAAGAAGGGGATAGGGGAGTTTTAGAAAGTGGAGAGAGAGAGAGAAAGAAAAGCTTTTCTAATTTCTCTCCATCTCCACTGTTCCATTTACTTGGGCTTTCTCTACATTTCTTGAGTTCAGTGTTGAGGCTGTGATAATGATTGTAATATGTGGAAGGTAGGTACATATATAGAGAGTGGAGGAAGTTGAGCCTGGTATCTTATCAGTGATCATATGTGTCATTGTTGGAGAAGGAAAGAGAGAGAGACTTTAATCGTATGTGCAATCCAGTTAGGGCCATTACATTACGGAGCTCATTTAGTTGAGATGACTTGAATAAAGTAATTTAGAGGAACAAATCCTTGGGTCGTAAATCAAGGCTTTTGGGATGTATTGCGCATTTGTAATGTGTGTAGGAGCCATGATTGGAAAGGTGCTAGGCTGCTGGGATCTTTTATGGACTTTTTTTTCAAGATGTGTGGGATGGAAATGAGAATGAAGGGAGCTGTTGCTGCTGCTTCATCGACTTCTATCTACTTCTACTGGAGAATTTGATGAAGTAAGAGCGTGCTCCTCTCATGTTTCTCCTGCTTTTCCACACTATTTCCCTCCCATGTCCTCCGCAATGACGGGCTGATCATGGGCAGGGCCTCTTGAGCACGTAGGGAATCAGCGGTTTTGTGCTGAGATGATGATGTGTGGGCTCTGTGAGAGCTTTTAAAGCTGTTGGCTCGTATGTGTGTGCATGCATGGGAATATTTACTCAAGGTAGACAAGGATCCAGTTTGCTTGGTATGTGTGTATGTGTCCCGCTCTAACTGAAGATTCTAAGAAGTAATATTGGTTACGTGCCAAATGGAGCAATTTCCCTAGCAGCGTTATTATTACTACTATTATTATTATTATCATCATCATTATACGTCTTGATTTCACCTGTTGGTTCTCCTGTGTGAAGAATTAGAGATGGTGGTGGTGGGACAGCGATGATGCTGGCTGATATTTGAGATGTTCTATATACCTGCGCAATCAAGCTCAGCTTTCCGCTTCTTCGCTCACTCTGTCGTCTATTTTTTTTCTCGTAGCAATTCTTCATGTGTGCGTACATATATTGACTGAAATTCAGACAGACATGCAGGGATGGAATGAAGAAGGCCTTCTTTGATCTCTGTACGGGCTGGAATACATTAAGCATGTTGAAAGGGAAGGGCAAGTGCGGGTGAAGTGTGTATAAGGTCACGTGTGTGCGAGCTTATAGACAGGAGAGGGAGAATGTGTATAACAAATTGAAGTTATAGGAAAGTGAGGGAGAGAGAGAGAAAAAAAAAGCTGAGAAATCTCTTGCTTAGATTAATGTTGATGCATACGAAAATAGGCTGCTGTGTGTTTGTGTGAGGACGGCTCTGTGTGTGAGTATGTGTTTTTGAATGTGTGAGGAGGTCTATGTGTGTGTGGTTTTTTTTTGAAAAGACTCGGTGGTATGGCCTGAGTCGACAGTTTAATAAATGACATTCGGTGGTTTGGTGGATGAGACAAGTTTGGGATAAAAATTAGCGGAGAGAGAGAGAGAGTTTTGGAGGAGGAAGATGCGGAGTATTAAGATGATGATGATGATGGTGCGAGCGGAAAAGTGTGAGGCGCATAAAGCACAAGGCGGTTATTTACTTGATCATGGGGTGGCCATTAATCATTTCAACTCTCAGCTCCTCCTGGATCTGCTCCTCATACTCTCAGTTCCCCCCATTCTTTCTACCCGGCGTGTAGATAAATTAAAAGTCTTTCTAATTAGTAAGAAGGAAAGTGGGAATAATTTGTGTGTGTTTGTAGATTTGCAATTATTTATGCGACGCGAGGTTTTACATGGGCTGTATTCATCAGGCTGTGAGTGAGTTGAGGGCAGAGCTACAAGGCTAATTAACATTTGAATCAGATAGTTATTATTCTTTTCTATCTCACTATATACTACTACTCTCTCAGTCTGTGTACCTTACCGCCCACAGGAATTCCGATGGATGTTTAAACAAGCCAGCCCTGCTGTGATCCGGTGTGTGCGAACAAGAGAGGTTTACATTGGTGCATCAGTCAGCACTATAGGAAAGATCGTTAATAATAATTAGGCTTTAAAATAGAAGAGATCCTCTTCTTCTTGTTTTTTTTCTTAAGGACAAAGAGTGGGAATGTTGTTGGCACGGGGAGGATTGCTTGTCAGGCTTCAGGTGTCGCCATATGGAGCTTGGGAAAAGGCTTTGAGGTCTCGAGTTAACGCTTGTGCACTCATTAGCCCCGATTATTAGTCCGTGATGCGACTAGGATGGGAAGATTTTGAATTTTAGCTTTATATATGGAAGTGACATGTTGCTGGAGATGTGTAATGGAGAATGATGCTCATGATGATGATGACTCAAGGCTGAGGATTTTGTTTGTTGTTCTTGTGTGTGTTGATACAAGTTGTGGATGTGCTAACGGAGAGCTTTCTTGATTGTTTTCCAGGTTAAAGACTACGACGAAGTAAAGAAAACGACCGACGTTGTTGGCATCCGTCGGAGAAACTTTTGAATCGGAGTTTGGGAGCGAGTGGAGACGACGATTTGTCAAAAGCAGAGCGCATCAGATTCGTCGCCAAACTGAAGCCAAGAAGAAGAAGAAGAAGAAGTGGAAACGGAGAGAGACGAAGGGAGGAGGAGGATAGAAGCTGAGTCAACTGTTGGAGTTTGAAGCAAGTCGACAAGTGCGAGACAGAGTTCCGTCGTCGTATCTCTCTTCCCCTTTGACTTGTGAGAGTGTGTACACGACTCCTGCTATACACTCCTGTGTACATGTGACAGGAGATGAGGGCAAGTTGAGTCGAGCTTTACTTGCTACGTCAAGCATAAAAGATTTCCCCCTACGAAGAAAAAAATTATCGAAGGATATAGAAATTCAGAGAGAGGAAGGGAATTGAATTCACCTCAAATCTGGCTTGGTCAGCATAAATCTGTGTGTGACGACTACGACGGCGACAAAGAAGAAGACAATTGTAACTTGTATCCCGCTGAATCAGCAATATTTTGTCGTGACAACTTGCAGTACATTTGCTGGGAGAAGAGAGTGACCAAGTTCTCTGTGTATTTTCTGGCTCCGGATTGATTGTGTGTGGTAGGGAAGGACTTTTGGACTGCATAATCGCGTGTCCGACTCACGTCAGTCACTTACGAAAGTGAATCCAGACAGAGAGAGAAGGGGGAGGAAGAGCTTGTGTATTTTTTTTCTCTGTGTGTGTTTATAGGTGAGCGATTCATTATTTGCTGGCAGACTGTATATTGTGTGAGCAGAGTACTTATACTGTTGTATACTTTGTTCAGTAGCGATCCATTCGAGGATAGAAGAACAAAACGTAATTACTTGGCAGTTGTATAAGAAACTTATTGTGTGGATACGGAGAAAAAGTTGTGCTCGCGTGCGACAGAGAGAGAGAGAGAGAAAAAAACTTTGTGTGCGTTTGTGTCTTTGGATTATTATTATTATTACTACTGTACTGTGCCTCTCTGCTTTGTATGGGACTGAGATTATCAAGAGATTATTGTGAGCACTTGTCCTCGTGGTCAAACAAGACTGTTGTGACTAAGTGGTGGAGTTGAACTATTGGGAGAAGATTTGCCAAAGGAAAGCATTTTTGTCTCACAGGGTTTGACCAGTGTGTTTTGGATTTATGTGTTTGATTTTTCATATGACGACGATTTCATCCTCACGAAGCCTTTTCCTTCTTCACCTTAATAGTCAAGACACGACCAGCAGCAACCTGGAAGACAAGAGAGAACTCTGGACAACCGTTTAGAATGAGTTGTAAAGTCGGTAACCAGACCAATTCACAAGATCCTCAGGCAGTGAATTCAAGAGTTTTTGTGGGCAACCTCAATACTTTCCAGTGTAGTAAGACAGACGTGGAGCGTATGTTTCAGCGCTACGGCAGAATCGCAGGTTAGTCGGAGCTGTTTACCATATTTTGTTCTTTTTTGTTCTTTCATTCTATTCTAAACTGCCTGTTGCGCCATGTCCGTCGTTCACTCCCATGTATAATGTGAGTTCCTTCAAGCACGCTAATGAGGAGTTAATGCAGGAAATTAGCTAATAAGTAGCTCATTGCATGTGTGTGTGTGTATATGTGTGTTTTTTAGGTGTGATGAGGGTCAGAGTGTATGAGAGCTGTCATATGAATGGTAATCAAGTATGAAGGAACACCACTCACCAGTGCAAATTGTGTAGTCAGCAAGGATTTTCCTATGAGTCTTAATATCCCTTAGAAAGTCGTCTATATAGCTCACTTTGTTGGTGGTCTGTAAAAAACCCTGGTGTGCGAGGAGCAGACAGTATGAGGCATTTCGGTGTGTCACTTGCTGTTCGACAAGTTTTACAAGGATTATTTTATGATTGAAATGAAACCAAAGCGTTTGTGGTGTGTGTGTTTTTGTGTATATTAGTGTGCGTGTGTGTTTTCGTGTGTATTAGTGTGCGTGTGTGCCTTTGTGGTGTGTCCTGCTGGATGAGAGGAAGGAAAAGGATTGTAAAAAAAAGAAGGTAGAGGAGAGCGAGTGGAAGAGAAGTGTTTGTGAAGCGGTAGTGGAGGATTTGCATATTTCATGAATCTCTCTTCCCCTTGGAACGTTCAGCGTCAAGTCTTGTATAAACTCTAGTGAATCTCTGGCTTGTAAAGTGGCAGACTATGGAAATAAGGGAGTGATAGGGAAGAGGCGCACGTGTGTGTGTATTTGTATTAAACTTGTATGTATGCGGAGAAGGGCGGAGAGAATCTTGCAGCGAGAGCTTCTTTATAGTTTGAACCATAAAACGACAAAACTGTTGGAATTTGCAACAAGGCATTGAGTTTGAGGATCGAGGAAGAAAACTAATAACATCATTGGCTTATATATCCCCGCTCCATTCATGTATACATGCCCTCACATAAATAGTTAGTCTCATTTAACTCCTTGAACGGAGTTGAAATTGGCCTTTAAACAGTGCCCCGCATGCTCCCCTCTTTTGGCGACGACTTTTTGGCAATTTCATTATTAAAGCAGCAAAATCTTTGTGAAAACTTTCACGAGCCAGCTCAATTTCATCTTAGTTTTATTTTCACAACATCTATACATAGGAGCTGGTGTGGCCCAGTCGTAAAAGATATACAGGCAGGCAGGCAGACAGACAGGCAGGGAGCAAGGAAGGAGTTTGGTTCTGCATCTGTAAACTTTATGATGAGTATTGACTTGTGTACGTACTATACAAGAGTTGGGGAGCGAGGGTATGATGGGAAGATAGCAGAGATGAGCGACCTGGTCAGGCTGGAGTAGGTTTATGGGAGCAGGAAGAGTGATGAAGTTGACTGTGCGGGGGTCATTTCTGTCACAACTGCCGGGTAATTTCTCCCGAGCGTCCGCCTTATATTCTACGCAGTAGCTTGGATTATTACCTGAGAGCAATGCCATAAGACCATGCACCTCCGGCTCTTTGGGGACTGCGTGGGACGTACGGCGGCTTGAGCTCTTGATTACATAACGATATCAGATGAGGAACTGCTGATGATGGGAATGGTTGTGATAGTGAGTCCAATCTTGGGACAAGTTAATGTCATCGTCATTCGTCGGGTTCAAGTGTCCTATCGCTCACACGAGTGGACATGGCGGGGCAAGTTTTAGTGGGGGTATGTTTGGCTGCATTTGAGTTTGTGTATAAGGGCAGTAGCGCGCGTGTATGTGTATAGGTGACTGCTGTGTGAATTGAAGACAGAGAGAGAGAGAGAAAAGTTTATAAATGATATAAGTGGAGAGGGAGGAGGAGGAGAAGATGAGGACGACGAAGAGTCTCTCTACTCAATTTTATGTCCGTGCTGAGGTAGCCATTTCTGATAGGTTTTTGGCATTGTGTAAAAACTTTCCGGCTCAATCTACTACATTGCCGGTACTAATTCTGTCAGACGACAGTCCCACTTCTATCATTTCCCCTCCACCCTCGCTGGCCCATGATGTAAGTTGGCCAGTATAGTGAGAGGAAAAAAACATGGAAAGTTTGTCATCATCATCATTATCATCATAGTCCTGTTATGTTGTTTCTAGCAAACTTTTCTCCAGCTGGGGATGCACATGTATATAGACAGAGAACTGTGTAGACAGAAGCCGGAGCAGCCTTTTTTTTCAACTATTCATTATAGGAAAGGACCACTTGTGGTGATGAGAGAAGGCTTAAATGTTCTGCCTATATACTCTTGTTGCTACTGCTCCTTTGTACAGTTCAAGTATGTATGTATGAGCGTATGTATGTGTTGGAAGGATCCTTGGGTTTCCCGCGGGAAAGAAGCGGGGAAATTATATGAGAATTGCATTGATAGTGGCTAGGGGAAATGAAGATTATGACTGGGCTATTCAAGGGCTATATTGTTGTTGAGTCGGACTGTCTGTCTGTGTACGTTCCATTAAATGAGCTCGAGCTGGAGTGTTGTTACAGGAGAAAGGGAAGCTATCTAGTTGGAAATGCAATGGGACCTTGGAGCAATTAAAAGGAAGAGGGGCTATGTATGGAAGTTATAGACTCGGCATATGGACCAAAGTACTGAAACCTTCATATAGAATAACATGTATACATATAGAAAGAGAAACATTTATGATCAAGTTTTAGTCGGTGAAAGTTGCTTTTATTGAGGGGAAACAGGCTTGATGAGTATCGTTTGGGAAAGTAATGCAGACCAGGACGACACTAGGGGATCAAGATGATTTTCACTTTCCACGCGTCTAATCCTTCCCCGCGAGATTGTCAAAGTTAATTGGGAAGAGATTATTATTACTTTGAAAGTTGAAAGTATATGGAGAAGAAAGGAAACTTGTGACGAACTTGGTTCTCTGTCACCTTATTTTTCCAAGTTCGCAAGAAATAGTGACAAAGGTTGGACAAGTTTTCCGTTTGGTTCTGGCCAATTCTTATGGAGATAAGCGGGCTTGACTTTGGAAAGGAACTGGTAGTATTTTCTTTTTGGTTTTTGGAAATCTGTCCGCATTATTATGAATAGTTGGAGCGTGTGGGATGATGTAGCATATAGGAGGAAGTTATTTTAAAGCTGCCGTTTGAGTTTTGTTACAAAAGGAGGAGGGAGGGGGGAGAGATCGGATGAGTGAGTGACGCGGAGTATTGGAAAAGAATTGGATTTGGAACGCCCTGCTTCCATTACACTGCCAAACTGTTCGTGTCAATCAGACATAGCGGAGGCTTAACACGCGCTTGTGTGTGTGTGTGTGTTGGCTTCTGTGTGTGTGTGTATTGAGAAAAGGAAAGATATTTTCTACACACTTAGACACAGTCGGGAATCTTATCTTGAGGAGAACATAACCCTGTTGTAATCCAACACGCCCGGGTGGATCGGGTTTGTGTAGCTTTTAATGGCTCAAGATAACATTTGTTCTTCATATGCAGAGCAGTGTATTTGTTCAAGATTTTCTTTGTCTCTACAAGATTGCGAGAGTATAGAACAGTTGGCTTTTGTATTACGTGGCGTTTGAAATGGGAGAGGGCTGATGAGGAGGGAGCATCATCATCATCATCATCATTGGCTAAGGTTAGGTTGCCAATTTGCCTTAGGAATTATTGTGTAGGCGGTGGTATGCTTGTGTGTGTGTGAATGAAGCGTGTGATAATTGTTGTTAGTTAAGCATATGGCCTCGATTGTCATGCAAGTAAAGTGATTGGAATCAAGGATTTACCTTCCTTCTCACATGTACATAATCTCTCCATCAGAATTCAATTGCCTGTCTGAGAAAGAGGCATGCATAATGAATCGTAAACTTATTGCTATTTTGTCAATGTATTAATGTTATCGCTCAGATTCTATATGTTCATCACGTCCGTACAGTCCAGTTAACTGAACTCTTCCCATACTTGGTAATGTTTTGAGTGGAAAATTTGTGTGAGGTATTGTGACAATTATAGTATAGATAACGACTGAGGATTTGTGTGGGATGAAAATGGGAAAGAGCTCTGTGATGTTGACATGAAAATGCATAAGAAATGTTGGTGGGATTTAGATGGGACCGTGGCTTGTGGAGTGATGACTTTAATCCACCTGTCCATATGATAATGGCGTGTAAAGTATAAAGAAGGAATAGAAGTGAACTTGCTGGGATAGTTGAGGCTCATTTGGGTCAGATTGGTATGGCGAGGATAAATTAGAAATTAATATTTAAACAGTGAAGGGAGTTCGGGGCTGGGCTTGACTTGCTTTTGCATGAGAAGAGAGGCTTTGGCTTGACGTTTGTATGAGAAAGGGGGAAGTTGCTGTGTATTCACGGTTGAGAAGAGGATGATGGGAGATGGAAAGTGTAATAAATGGAAAGGATTGTGCTGTACCCACGGGACTCTGCGTCCACAATGGTCGTCCCTCATGTAAATTGAGTGTTGGGAAGTTTTAAAGGATAGATTGCTGTGCGGAGAGGAAAGTTGGACAGTCTCTCGGTCTTGTTTTCCTCTGCCTTTGTTATTTAGTTTAAAGTGAGTCTGTGTCAAGATTTAATGTCATGTGATGGAAAGTTGTGTGTGTGTGTGTGTGTGTGTGTGTGTGTGAGTATACATGACAAAGACTCGGCCTTGTTTACCCGCTGGATCACATAGTGGTATGGTGGTGGTAAAAGGGAAGTTTTCACTATGGGCTAATGCTCATACTGTTTCACTGTCAGTTTTGTCGTTTGTGCCGCTGCTGCTGTTGTTCTTGTGAAAAGTGAAATGCTTGAGGAGAGATCGATTAAGATCAACGGGAATTGTTAATCCCAATGCATATCTCCACATTGGATCCTTTGTATAGATACACGCTGCTGCCGTGGGAGGGCAATAATAAAGCCTCGGCTTTCAATTAGTTTCTTCTCCCCTGCTTTTCCACACACACACACATGCAAGTTGAATGACAGGCGGAGTATAATGATGAACAAGCTGAAGAGGGAAAACTTTGGTCCTGACGGAGAAAATCTCCTTTTGACGTCCCCTTTGAAGCGCCCCCTTTGATCGTAATTGTCTGTTGCAATGGAATTGACCTCATGAGCCGGGCTGGAATATTTTGATTACAATGGACTGACTGACTGAGGGAATTGAGCTACAGGGAGATGAAAGGGTGCAGCCTGTGTGAATGTGGTAAGAAATGGCTGGATGATGGAGAGCTGGGAATGTGACCCCATGAGTTTTGGCTGCTACCATTGTTCCAGCATCAAAGTTCTTTGTATGGCATCAAGTCGCCGCTGAGCTCTCTGAATCTGATTCTGCGTCAGATTCTCCAATTTATATGGAGATCGGTAGGTGATAGGGACGACGGAGTGACGACAACGGGGCTGCCACTTTTACGTTTCTTTGCATTCCCCATGTGTACATGTGCATGTCTCTTCTCCCGCGGTATGTGTGTCAGTTTTATTGCCAGGATTTGTGAGAGAGTGAAGTGGCTGTATGTGTAGGCTCAATAGAGAGAATGATAGGTGGGCAGTTCCCATGGTACACTGATGGACTACTAAAGGATTTTAATATGGCTGACCTTGCTCACTCCCGGCTCATTTCTCTGGGTGTGGAAAGGAGAGTGCTCAAGGGCTATTTAACGCGAACCCTTTTCCCATCCGAATGAATTGAAGGTCATTTGATGTGACAGCGAGAGTGGGATGAAGAAGAATATATGAGCAGATTAATAGTTTGGACAGAGAATGGAGCGGAAGGGGGACCCCGGGTTGCTGTTTCTGTACTACATTATGAATTCATGTACGGCGGAGGAGACGGGAAGCGGAGAATAAAGAGCTGTATATAGGGCTTGATTTCTTCTCGCAAACTTTCACACACTTTGGTATTCTTTTTCGTTGACTCATGTCATGTCATATACGTCTCGTGCTCCAGCTTGCATATAGTATAACTCAGTCGTATAACTTTAACTCGAATAAGGTGTGCAAAAGACATTGTGTGCTAGTGATCGTGCTGGAAAGAAGATGTGAGCATGAAGATTGATTTTGAATTTCCTTTTCCATGCTCCTTAACTGCTTGTGCACATGTCCCCAATGGATTTCCATCTCGCTCTCTCCCGCTCTGTCGTGTGCTTGGTGCCCTGGATTCCAACAGGGTCGACAAGTTGATTTCCACAGTTGGATTTCAAAATCTAATAATCATTCCCTAACTGAATTGTTCAAGCTGACGTGTGTGTGTGTGTCGTGTGTGTGTGTGTGCGAGTGAAGTTAAGCTTGAGATGGTTTTCTTGGATCTGTCGCTTTATTCGCAGACAAGAGCAGAGACAGGAGGGCTCAGAGGGCTTGTTGAAATTTTTAACGTGTTTAGATGTCCTGTAAGTGTGCTGGGTTGTAAATGTGTGAGCGAGTGTTGGTGGAGAAAGTTTTCACAGTGTGCAAACTTGCTTTCTCTTCTCTTCTTTTACTTGGTCTCTTTTTTGATGAGGGTGAAAGTAAAGGGGAAGGAGGAGCATCTGCTTCTCTATATATATACGCGTCCTTTCCCATACTTTTCAAACGTTCTCCTTGATCCTATTCTTGATGATTTAAAGGTTGTCATTGCAAGGGGATGTGTTGATGTGTGTGAAACGAGGAGAAACTGTAGACTATACGAACAAGCAGTCCGTATAGTAGTCCCATGGTGACTGAGTCATAAATAAGTTGACACAGCTGCTGGTCACGTTTTTTTTGATCTGTATATACACGTGGATGCTATATGGATTGATTGATTGATTGGTTACACGAGGGGATTTGGGAAATTTGATGTGATTATGCTGCCGTGGTATAATATGAGGTGGTGTGGTGTTATGGCGAGGCTCTGTATATGTAAATCAGTGGTTGAATAATAAGAAGCTCTCGGCAACGTTCTTCTTCTGTATGTAGTCTGGTATCGGGTGTGTACTACGTGAACGTGAAATATGGAGAGATTTTGAATGCATTAAAAATACATATTTGAGGTTAGTTGTAAAATTGGTGCGGATGGGAGCTTGGTGCTCCATGCTAATAATATGATGAGGGAATATGTGGGAAAAACTAAAGTTGCTGTGAAAAAGTCTGTCTACGTACAACATGCTCTGCTCATGCATAAGAAAAGTAATAGTTGGGATTTTTCCCCTTGCTCGTCTCTCAAATTCCATGGTGGTGGTAGTTATTTGGACGACTATATATGTTGTTGTTGTTGTTACCATTGAATAGAAAGGGACCAGCACGATGCTAACGTCATATGTATATGAAGAAGAACAAGAGAGAGAGAGAGAGAGAGAGAGTTTCATCTCTCGCCCGCCTCTCCACCGATAAATTGCTGACAGAGAAAAGAAGTAGAGAGACAGTGTGCTGCTTTAAGATCTGCCTAAGGATGATGACGATGCTGCTGAAGATTTTCTATTTTTCCCCCTTCTATCTCTCTCTGTTATATGCTTCCTTACACGGTCAACTCCTACTTTCTGTTCCTTTTGTCCTCGTCGTCCGCCTTCTCCTTTCTTTTCCTCATCTTTCCATCCTGCTCTCCGCATGATTTACAACAAGAGTTTCTTCTCACCCGAGCAGCATCTCTATACACACACGTATACAGGCAGAGCAATTTCTTTTGTTCTTTTTAAATTTGGAGGAAGGAATAATATGGAGGCATTACTCGAGACTTTTCATATATTCCCCTTGTCTTGTTCTCCTTCTACTCTACTGAGCTGAATAGCGGCAGAGGGAAGGTTTTAAAAATTACAACTACTTTCTTCTTACTTCCAGTCAGTCCCTTCGCACGCCTACTTACTAAGCAGGCATTATATACGATTGTGTCCGCTCATTCCGGAGGTGATAAACGGGAGGAGGGGAAAATGGAAGAGAGATTTAAATAGAATGCCTGTGTGATAAGAGGAAGAAGAAGGTTGATAAGGGGAAAGCTTCTAGAGTCAGGAGAAGAGTATATATAGGGAAGATTTTAAACGTGAAATAAATAATTGTGATGTTAATCTGTATGACTTGTGCTGCTGGAGCCGTATGTGTGAGCGCGTGTGCGGATACATATATAGAGATCGCTTACAAGAATAAATGCGTGTGGGAGGAGGGCGTGGATGAAAAAGCGGGAACAATTTACAAGATGGAGATAGTAGAAGGCCGCTGGAGTTATGATGAGGATATGGTGGTGGTGGTGGTGGTGATGATGCAGTGCATAGGGCGGCGGGAATGGCGGGCGCCGGGAGGCCTACATGGCTCTCTGCCTTTTCAGTTTTGATCAGTATAAACTGATTTATGGAACCATAAAGACAGATGCAGAAAATGTGATCGAGTTTTCCAGCCCCACATGAACGGAGGAGTTGAGGACACGCAGGAGCTATAATTTTTTCCACACACCAAAACATACAGACACACGCTGTAGTACAAATGCTCTCAAACACCGAGACAAACACGCATAAAGAGGAATAATTCAGAGGCTATGAGAGGGAGATAGTGGGAATCCTTATGGGAAGTAGAGAGTGGGAAGAAGAGTTGAGTTAGTTTTCAGAGCCAAGGGATGTGTCAAATATTGAAGAAAGAAAAGAAGTTTGAGACTTGTGTGTGGGCCTGTAGAGAGTAAAAGTTTTTACCGTTCCCCGTTTATCTATCTGTACTTGTTGGGAAAGTAAATGTTGGTTTCTCTCGCGCTCTCTCTCTCTCTCTCACTCTGGCATTCCCTCTTGCATACTGCAGGATCTTTCCCCATCTCGATAGATGGGAATTGCCATTAAAATGATAAGACTACTACTACTACTGCTGCTACTACTGGTGCGAGTAAGTAGAGAACTCTCTACTCTGTGATTATACTGTGAAGGGGCAGAGAATGCTGAAGGGCTATTATGTAGGTAATGTATGGCGAAGGAGGAATACTGTGATATCTAAAGTAGAAGTGCGGCGTATGTGTAAAAGACATGATTATTGCTCTATTATTTATTTAAATGATCCCAGTGGGAGATCATTAATTGGGCCAGAGTGGTAGAGGTAAAGTGGAGGATATAGAAATTGTATGAGCGAGAGAGAGAGAGAAGGAGGAAGAAATGAGTGCACGTTTGGACGGGCTGTCACAAGTTGGACGTGACGGGGAGCTGGAGAATTCATCGGCGTGTATGAGACCTTGATGATGACTTGATGAACAATTCCATGTGTACGCAGACTGATGATAAAGGAAGAAAAGTTGGAGCATTGCCTTATGCCAGCGCCATCTCACCGTTTTAATTAATTTTAATGTAAACAAAGGAGTTTGTAGAGACAGTGAGAGTTTGTTCCTTCTTCTTTTTAATGTGGAGCGAGCAAGTGGAAGAAATGGAGTTGGAGGAGGAGGAGCTTGGAGATATAAGGGTGCTCAATTTATTGCGGAGAAAGTAATGTGGATGAGAAGAATACATAAGAGGGATTTTATGTATTCACGGCTCGTTGATTGATGTGAGGAAGACGTGTGGGCTTTTATTTATGACTACGGGAGCATGTATATAGACGAGATGGAGAGGAAGCGACGGGGCTTGTGTGTATGTGTGTGTGTGTGGATTTATATGGAAATTATCTCCGGATTGTTGATGCACAGACTATTAATGGAGGACAGAGACTATTAGTGAGTAAGCCTCCCACCCCTTGGTCTCTCATATAATCTTCTCACTCTGCGCCTTGGCAACAAACGATTAACTCTCACAG
>JAQIWI010001117.1:0-18855 GCA_034698825.1 Deuterosminthurus bicinctus | reverse complement strand
AGAATCGGGCTAATGTCAATGCAAGTCAGAGTTTGATGATTTCGAGTAATGCAATTACAGATTGACCCAAATATTTGCCCTTCATCCGCGAGTCTGCTGCGGATATGGCAGAAATCTTCACATGTCAAGTTGATCAAACTTGTTTGACATTCGAGCAGTGCATTTATACCGGGGACGTCGAGTTGGAAGTAAATAGCGCTTAGATGTATTGGTGACAAGTCTAATTTGCCTGAATTTTCATGTTCAGGACCTAAATTCACGCCATGGCCACCAATTAGTACTTCTTTTAATGTTTTGCAGTGCTGAAGCATAAAACTTCCCACTAATATGGTGGATTCTGGCGTGGGGAGTCTTTCGAAAACAGCATTTTCTTGCCTTTTTTCGTACAAACCCACGTCTTGTTCCGCACAGAATGTAAACTTTTTCAGGTTTTGGCATTCAACAGCTTTCAGTATAAATCCAAGTACCCAGTAATCGTCTTTGGTTACTTTGCAATGACTAAAAAAGCTTAGTTCTTCAAGACAGGGAAGCTCGATGGTTTGATATGATGATGGCATTTTGTACTCATCTATGAGGATATTACTAAAGCAAAGCTTTTTCAACTTCGGCAGATTTTTCAAGCAAGTTTGTAGATTTTCAAAAGTTGTCATGTCCCAAAATGTGAGGATAGTTAGATTGTTGGCACAGGTTTCAAGGTGAACTGAAGATATTGGAGGTAAGCATCTATCAATAATTAGATTAATTGTGTCCATGGTCCAATGGAACTGCGGGAAATTGTCGCTGCTTAATATGATCGGGAAATCTTCTTCATGGAAATCTTGAGATTCTGGAACAATGGCGTCTATTTCCATTGTTTCAAGGTTTCGACAGATTACAAGAAATGAAACGAAAGCCGTCTTTGTCTCCTCAACTCGAACTCAAAGTGCCAGCGACGGTGTAGCTTTACATAAGATGGAATTAGCGCACAGAACAGTAGTACATCATCAATTACATTTCAACTTCAGCTGTGGCTTTGGGGTTATTTTAAAAATTTGTATTTTATTTTCAATAATCAGCTCAGTCTAAATGTTTGGTATTTATGACGATATAGCACGACGAGGAGGCGATCAAGCTCACTGGTTAGAACATCAACGAACTAAAGTTGATCCAGAGAATAATCTAACCGGGCTGTAAGTAGTGATCAACTTAGCCAGCTTGCCTCCAGTGCAATGTGCGTAATGTTTAGCACGAATTGCATTATTTTAATTACTAGAAGGAAAATAAACCGCCATGGATGCACACAAGAAGATTTCAAGAGGATAAAGACATGAAAGATGATTGTTTTGCAAGCAGTGAAGCCGATAAAAAGTGACACTTAAATGTGACCGGAGGATTGGTTTAATGAAATTTCAAGATATAAGGAGTGAACCTCTGTGAATTCTGAATGGAACTGAAGGTCGACGTGGGATTTGGTCCTATTAACTTTTGTAGTGCTGCAGAAGCAAGAACAAGATATTGAGTATAAGGAAAGGGGGGTTCCTGGCTTGTGTACAGAAGGAACGTGTCTTCCACTTGGCTTGTTCTACAAGCTTTTACCCTTGCACTACTGCTGTTTATCTCTGAGTACACCTTTGATTTAATCCGAGCCGCATTTCAATCCCCTTTTTCCATGTCTCTGTATTCCCTTGTGGAAATACTGACGGTGTAAAATGGAAAACTAGAAGTTTCTTGCTCCATTTGAAGGTCATTTATCCCTTATCTTGTCTTAGCTGTATTCATTTCAATACACATATGCACTCTGGATGATCAAATCTATTCATTAGTGCAGTTCTCAGGAGGAATGTCAACGCTCTCCCATCACCATAGTGTCAAAGAATTGCGTTAGAATCAAGTTGATATTGTCAAGTACGTATCCTTGCATTGCATTATTGTAGAAAAAAATCAATGGATTGAAGATCAAGAGGTGTTGTCCTCAACGGAGCTTGATAATAATGACGGAGGGGATATGATGTGTGTCGTGTAAGCCTAAAAAGGAGCTAGTTAAATGCAGTGGATTTGTGTACTGTACAAATTGATCGCGAGGATTCTGGGGGTGAACGGATCTAATGAAATTATAGTGCGGAGTAATACTGACTGAGCATACTGTATATGAGTAGAGCTTTTCCCATATAAAGCTACAGGAGTGAAAGGATGGAGAAAGGAAATTCCTCCAGTTAGTTTCTCTACTCGCTTGGCTAACTCATGCACTTTGACACGTAGCTAAGTGAAAGTATCAGGCATGGGACGTCTCCTGGGGATGAGACTTCACCAGCGTGAAATTGCATGCCAAACGCTGC
Source organism: Deuterosminthurus bicinctus (assembly GCA_034698825.1). Lineage (NCBI taxonomy): Eukaryota > Metazoa > Arthropoda > Collembola > Symphypleona > Bourletiellidae > Deuterosminthurus > Deuterosminthurus bicinctus. The sequence continues at coordinate 16,540 of JAQIWI010001117.1, read as the reverse complement.
GTTACCTCCACCTTCATTGTCTGTGTCACCTCTGTATGTGGTTCCCCCTTTATAATACCGTCGTCTCCATTCCCTTAATGTCTTCTATGCGTGCATGTGTTAGCTTTTCTAAGTATCCGCGCTGTATGCGTTAGGATTTTTGACACTGGATTTGCCACCTCGGACCATTCCAGCAGAGATGTTAGTTCTTTTTGAAGAAAGAAGCTAAAACGGAAGGAATGATTTTGTTCACTCAGTTGGAATTTTAGAATGTTCATTGCATGTCTGTTCTACTGGACCGAAAATTTTAACTCTATATAGTACATATGACGAGCACAGATTGGTCCAAATGATGAGAGTTGTGTAAAAAAAATCACGGTACGTTTGAGAAGGAGTGTGGGCCGTCTGTGCTGCTTGCATTTCCGATTGATTTAGGAGAGACAGTAAAGCTTAATGAGCTCTCGTAATTTGTTCAGCTACATCGGATAAACGAGCAAGGTGTGAGGCATACTAACGTAAGAGACGCGTTTGTGTTTGAAGTGTTAGGCTAATTTACTTACATTCTCCCCTAGCAGCAACATCTTCCATGTCTACATTAAGTTTACTCGTAAATGCATTAATTCTTCTACGAGAAGTCTATTGCGAAAAATGTATAGTAGCAGTTCTTTGTAAAAGGGTAAAGAAAATTGCATAGTAAATGCCATAAATAGCTCTTCTTTGTCTAGATAAGTTCTGATAGAAGTTTGCTAAGTAAGTAGTTTCATCTGCTAACATATGAACACTTTTTAGGATCCAAGATCAAATACGATTGCTGTATTTATTTTGAATTTTTTACACGCCTTTTGCTAATCAATCTACAAGCGTCGCGATAACCCATTGGATCGTGCCTTTTTTACTTCACTGTTTCAACATCTAACTGAATTGAACGAGATGGGCAGTGCCGTGGTCGAACCCATTGGTCGCGTGTACGTAAATGGGCGATTATGCGATAAGTTCAAAGAGGCTGAGAACTTCCCTCTGGGCCCGATTACAGAGAGTAAAAATGCATGTTCAAATTTAACGCATGTTTAATCAGTAAGCTTTCGGATGTTTGATGTGTGTGGGTGCGTACTACATGATTAAGAGAATATTAATGTGGGACTAATGTGCACCACGCCTGAATATTTATTTACATACCATGAAGTGATGTAAGACGGTATGTTTTTATTCGGCAGCTTGTAAATGACAGAAACTGAGAAAGAGAGGAGGGGAAAAGATAGATAAGATATATAGTATTCAGTTGAAGGTCAAGGTTCCGTCGTTGCTACAGGCGTATAAAACGACGGAATTGTCCAGCAAAAGTTTCCACATTAGCTGATCGTCTTCTCCAGTGCTCTCAACCGTGCTGACTCTCGTTGTCTTCTCTCTATTAATTCCAGTTTGAGCAATAAATTTAATTCAAAATGACCGGATCTGAAGATAACCTTTCAGCCGTTTTGCACAAGAAGGGCGATCTGCGACTGGTAAGTAAATTCATAATGCTTGTCTTTTGCACTTATTTCAGTGAGATGGATCGTAAAATTCTATAGTGTGTGCGTATGTCTGTCTGCTGTCCTTGTAGGAGAACCGACCGATCCCGGATCCAAAGGATGATGGTATGAGGTCTTATCCATGAGCTTTGCCTTTTATGGCTAATGCACGTGTCATGACTCGTTATGTTTGCTATCATGCCGGTCCATGTTTCCTACACAGAGGTCCTCATCCGTATGGCTCGAGTTGGTATCTGCGGCTCGGATGTATCTTTCTGGACCAAGGGGAACATTGGAGACTTTGTGGTAAAGGCACCCATGGTGTTGGGACACGAGTCCGCTGGAACTGTCGTCAAGGTCGGCAAGGATGTTACTCATCTCAAGCCTGGTATGTCTCTTGCTGGCTCTATTAATTTAGACGACGCTATAATGCTTGAGTTGTGATGACAGGTGACAGAGTTGCCATTGAACCTGGTGTGCCATGCCGCTACTGTGACCCTTGCAAGGGTGGTCGTTATAATCTTTGCAAGGACGTCAAATTCTGTGCAACCCCACCAGACCATGGAAATCTTTGTCGTTACTTTGCCACTGCTGGAGACTTTTGCTTCAAGTAGGCTAACTTGTAGAACTCTATAAGCGTCGTATGGGTGTGAAAAAAATGTTTTTGACAGGCTACCTGATCACGTGAGCTTGGAAGAAGGTGCCCTATGCGAGCCATTGTCCGTAGCTGTGCAAGCTTGCCGACGTGGTGAGGTTACTCTTGGCAATACTGTTCTTGTTTGCGGTGCTGGACCTATTGGCCTCGTCAACCTTTTCGTCGCACGAGCTATGGGAGCCACCAAGATTATCATGACTGGTGATTTTCATTATCATTTGACAAGAAATTTGCAACTGCGAATCAATAATGACTCATAATAATGTTGCAGACATCTCGGAGAGTAGGCTAAAGGTCGCCAAGGAGTTTGGTGCAGACTATACAGTTCAAGTAGATGCTTCCGGCAGTGCTGCTGACTACGCTAAGGAAATCGCTCAACTCCTAGGTGACGCCCCCGACATTTCTATTGAATGCAGTGGGGCAGAAAGCAGTATCAAGTTGGCCATTCTGGTGAGTAATGTTGGAGCTAAAATCTCAATTCTATTCTAATTATCAAGGAGGATGGATGTGGACGGATTTGAAATCTATGTCCAACATTAGCTCATTGTACTCTGTGAAATGTTAGGCAACTAAATCTGGCGGAACCGTCGTGCTTGTTGGACTGGGACCGGCTCAAGTCAAGGTTCCTATTGTCAACGCAGCCACCAGAGAGGTCGACATTCGTGGAGTTTGGCGCTACGCCAATTGGTAGGTATCACTTGGTATTGTTACGATTGGATATTTTTAGAAATGCACGTTGTTATAAAGTATTTCTCTTCCTACGCAGTTACCCCACTGCTCTGGCTATGATTGCCTCCGGATCCGTGGATGTCAAGAAGTTGATCACTCACACGTTCACACTTGAGCAGACTTTGGATGCATACGAAACTGCACGAACTGGTGCAGGTGGTGCCATCAAGGTCATGATCCACTGCTGAACTCTTCCGTATATAGTCTTGAAGCACACACTAACATTCAGAACTATTCATATATTGGAATGAATAATTTGATGTCTTTTCCATTCAGAGGCTGTTTAAACCAATGTTATTTGATGATCCAATAAATAAATTGGCTTTGATTGTCAAGCCGCCAACTTTGTGCAATAACAGTATACATAAAAAAAACATGTGGCTTTAGCATTGAAATTACTCGTGTCTTTTCATCAAGTCATACTACACATGTGAATGTCATCGAGTTCGGAACATGTGCCTCTGTGTTTGTCGTAGTAATGTAAATGTTTGAAATGCAAGCAACTACGGCCCCAAAGTTTAATCCAGATTCAGTTTGGCACTCCCAAGATCGCCTCTTATGAGGTAACCCCATTTTATCTGATGACCGCGTGCCATCATTTAAAGCAAAGAGCCGCCAGGAGGTCACCGCTAGTGGTTCGATTAAGTTTTTATGATTTTCTATCGTGGATAACAAGGTTAGAGGTGTCACAGGCGGAGACGCCCTTCTGTCTTCACATTGAATGTGCTATTTTGTTTGGTGCTATTACGTTGAAGCTCCTGAGACTTTTGGAATATTGAAGAATAAGCGCTCCGAAAATACTATTTGCTGTAACCTGAAATCAAATATCATTTTGTATACTCGTACTGACTGAGATTTCTGTAAATATTTTGCAATAATAAGTGTAACTATGGCAGAGAACCTCTCCGTAATTTTACGTGGGATAGACTTCCTCGGGCTGGTACTCACTCGTTAAAATAACCACTAATTTGACCCAATGAATTAATTTGCGTTTCACATTACAGGAGATTCGCCCACTTCCAACACCCGGCGAAGAGCGTAAGTTGACTAAATAGCCCACAGCAGCTCTGAATATTGTCGCATGTAATTGCCTCCATATGTCACAGAGGTCCTAGTCCGCGTTTCCTCCGTCGGAATCTGCGGCACTGACTTGTCTCTGTGGAAGGAGGGACAATTGGGAAGCTCGATGAAAGTAGAACATCCTCTTGTATTAGGCCACGAATCATCCGGCATTGTGGAGAAAGTTGGCAAGAGGGTGACACACTTAAAAGAAGGTTCGTATATAAACATAGACAATACGTTTCTAACTCACACAATTTAATGGTTCCTTAAATGTCACTCTTTTTTTTGGCAGGGGACCATGTGGCCATTGAACCTCTTATTATTTGTCAGCATTGTGCCAACTGTAAAGTGGGGAAATATAACCTTTGTGAAAACTTGCGGATCACTGGGATCCCTCCCGAGGATGGGAACATGTGCAGATACAAAGTGCATTCAGCGGACTTTTGTCACAAGTTATTATTATTATTCTTCATCCGTTCTTGTTGCGTTTTCCAGGGATTTTGACAACTTGTGTGCATGTTACTATAGACTCCCAGAGGACGTACCGTTGGAAGAGGGAGCTTTGTGCGAGCCGTTGGCAGTTGCAGTACATGCATGTCTCCGTGCAGAGATAACCCTGGGACATAGCGTTCTTGTCATCGGTGCTGGTCCCATTGGACTGCTCACAGTTGCTGTGGCCAAGTCTATGGGTGCCTCCAAAATCATCGTCACTGGTATGTCCTTGAGCTTTGAATAGTTCCTATTCATTCTAATGAGCCCTATAGATGTTAGGGAGTCTCGACTTGAAGTGGCCAAAGAACTTGGAGCTTGCAGTACTTTACTATTCGACCCACTCCAAGGAGGTTGCGGTGAGATAGCTGAGAAGCTTGCGGATGCTTTGGGACAGGCACCGGATGTGACAATAGAATGCAGCGGATCTGAGTCCGGAATTTCCCTGGCCATTGACGTACGTTATGATGCCCGTGCGTGTGTCTATCCCGCATGATTACAAGTCATTGTCTACTGTGTTTTGTTGCGAAGGAAACAATGAAGGGTGAATTTTTCCGTAGGCCACAAAGAGGGGAGGAAAAGTCGCATTGGTCGGCTTGGGCGCTGAAACGACCAACATTCCCTTTCTGAATGCAATCACCCGTCAGGTGGACTTACTCCCGGTCTGGCTCTACGCTAATAATTGGTATATTATCTCCCATCTCATCATCCAGCACATGGCTCATCATCATAATCATTCTTTTTCCCCCTCTTTCTATACAGCTTCCCTGCAGCAGTGGCTTTGCTAGAATCAAGAGCCGTGGACCTAACCCAGATAATCACGCATTATTTCAGCATGGAGGAAATCCAGGATGCTTTTGATACGCTGTCGAGCAATGCCGAGGGTGCTATCAAGGTCATTATCCAATGTGAGGCGAGTAATTCGTTGGAGCATCGAAGGGCCTCCACAGCTCCTAGTCTCCTTGAAGCTAGAAGAGTGTCTAGTTTTAGTCATTCGCTCGACTACGGTTCAGTACCGGAAAGACGGGGTTCGACTGTAGGCAACTTATTAGATGTTGCTACCGGACGTCGGGGATCAACTGCCAGTGCGATGCAAGAATTGCGACGAAGCTCTGTCGCCATTGCCCACAACCTTCAAGAGCTTAAGAGAACATTCGGTATGTCCAACTTACTGGAGCTCCGTCGGGGCTCAGCATGTCCAAATGTCACTGTCACCACTCCGGATCCAGCCTCTTAAGCCATGTAATTAACTAGAGTCATTTTGGAGACTGAGTACTAATAATAAAGATTGTAATTTGAAAGCTCACTCAAAGTCCTTTTTCCGGGCTGACCTCGATATACGAATCCATTTTCGCTGGTTTGAACCAACTCAAATGACACGCCATACCGTGGCTGCCTATTTCAAATAAGGCTAATGAGAAGGTTGGACAAACCGGTGTGCATGATGAGCTGCGATCAAAGAGAACCCATATACTCACTCTCCTACTGTACAAATAGAAGGACGAATGAGAAGCTCATATGTCCACCGCTTCTCTTCTCACAATTTCAACAATGGTGGCCACTTGAGCCTTCTGATGGCTTGCTGGGGAAATAGCGTAGTTTTGTTCTTGATGATGATGAGAGTCTTTTGAGGGTAAAGAAGAAATGCGGTGTGGAAAAGAGGGAGAAAATTCTCAATGGAAGTGATCATAATGGTGAGAAATGCAGCATCCTTTTCCATTCCATCACCGTCTTTCTTTTCCCCGACAGCCTTTTGATTACCTGCTGTGTGCTTCTGTGTGCTATGACCGCCAATACCACATTACATACAACAACCCCAGTCCTTTTCAACCATTGTGCTCATTCTTCTGGCTGTGAGCAGGGCCCCTTCAAATAAATTAACATGCGGTCACTTATACTAAAGCCTTAATTGCGTTCCACTTTTTCCAAGATGAACTTACGATCTGGACGATACTCTGGCATAGCTGTGCTATTCAGTTTACTTGAAGAAATATGTGTGGACAATCCTCCGCATGTGACTCATCACTGTACCCCATGCAGTCTGATGATGAACATGATGCGGTAGTCATCTCCCGTTGAAATCTAATTCCTGGCACTGGCTATCAATTTGCTGGGGAAATAGATGTAATTTTTCCCCTCTCCAATTGTCTACCTTACAAAGCACAGAGAGCAGATGAGTGTTCTCTGCAAGCTCCCTCAAGATTCTAGTTTCAGCCTCAAATTCTCTCATCATCTTCATCCTTCTCTTCTTTCTCCCGTCTACTTTTCTTGAGGAATCCTTGGAGGGAAATCCTACAGGACTGACAACGACAACTATATGCGCTTTCAAATGACGCATAATATACACTAGATTGCACTCCTGCTGCAATAGCTAAATGGATCCTTTTATCATTTCTGAATGTTGCTTGACAGATTAAATAAAGAAATATCGCGTATTCTACACTTCCAGCAGTCTATTCATTTGAGGAGATATATATTCTGGAGAAAAAAATCCAAGAAATTGATTGGAGGATAAGCAGGTAAAATAAATAAAATGTTAAAAATGTCAGATTGATCTATTGGACGTGGAGAAAGCGGTTAGAGTTATAATGCTCGTTAAAGGGATCAGGATGAGTATAACTATTGAGCTCCATTCCTATACTAACTTACTTGGAAGGGGACTGAATAAATAAGACAAGTTAAATGATGACCACGTACGTATTTTCAAGTACGCCATTTTCACTTAACCTCGCTCAAGTTTGAATTCTTCTCAAAGTCTTATTATTATGTGAAACTTTACATGCCTGAGCATCTGCTGGATTGTGGGAGACACTACCCCGTGTCTCCTTCTGACTGAATTATCATCAGTTGGGGAAAGAAAAGATGCGCTTGGAATCTTCTTCTTCTTCTTTTTCTCAACCTGCAGACGGTGAGTGTGAATGTGTGTGGAAAAAAGTGGGGTGATAAAAGCGCAGAAAGTTCCTTGATAAATCAGTCGGAGACTCGTAATCTTGTCATGCATCTGTGCGGGATACCTTAGGAATACTTGTGGTGTGTCCCTTGAAGAATTATGGCTCATACTTTGCTCCTTCCTCCGAATTTTTCATCCAGTTTACTCAAAATTTCCAACAATGATCAAACATTATCCTTCCCCACACACACTCCCACACCCTATGCAATCAGACAAGAATCATTAAGCTAGACACTTGTGGTGGTGTGATATGCCAGAAGCATCGGCACACTATTAAGGAGTTGGGGGAATGAAAATGATGCTATAGTGGATACTATTAGAAGGGTCCCGTTCAATGTAATCGGAGTGGATGGGAATGATTAACCGCGGGAAGAAATTGATAGGCTACCTAATTGGTTCCGGATGGGTCAGAGAATTGGAAATTTGCCCTCCTACACACACCTCCTCCTTTGCTCTCAACAGGAAGGGCGTGTAGGGCCAAACCTTATAACAGTTAAACAACTTGATGGTTCCACACACTCTTCACTACTGATATACATACAAAGGTACTCCAGGCGAACACTACAGGGTGAGGAGATATTTACCCGATAGATTTTCCAGCCGGGTAGAAGTTTCAATGAGGTTTTATACCAGCTTGACCGAGCAAACAAGTTGAAAAAAATGGCCACTCATCTGTATTTATTTGTGCAAACCAGAAGGGATGAAAGATGAGGGGACCGAGTAAATATACTAGGGACTGATTAGGAAAAGATGTTCTGTTCAATGTGCCATATTATATCTGGATGGTATAAATGCTGATAGTCAGCCCGCATATGTTCACAATGAAAGTAATTCACACGCTTTTCCCCCCCAATTCCCTCACACAACTACATGCACCAATTCCTGAGCAAAGTATATATGCAGAAGTGTGGAGTAATCCTTTTTCCTTCAGCTTATACGACACATATAGCATTATGGAGCTACTAGTGTGGTTGTCTGAGGATGATGATGGTGGCGATATTCGCACGCTCTATTGCTGACCAAGTGTTTGTTTTATTTGACACGGTGGTGGTGGACGGTATAAAACTTTCCAATTGCTACCCACACACGCCGCCACTATGAGATCAGGGCAGGGCGTGTGGAGCAGAGAGAGAGAGAGTGAGTGCTTATTGCCGGATTTTCTCGTCATTCCCCCGTAAATTCCTTTTTTAGGGCCACAACTTTTATCCTGTAAGTACTGTGAGAGAGGCGGTGGAGAATGACATTGTCAGCATTAAGGCTCTCTCTTTCTATACTCTTGTCTGCATGCAACTAATGCATGTATGAAGGTCCTATGCGTGTGTATGTGTGTGTGCAGGACTTGACGATGGTGGTGATTCTGATTGGAGCTTGATCACTCTATCTTACTTGTACGTGCATACGGAAGAAGACGGGAGATAGACATTTTATTTGGGTTTCAAATTTCAATTCAACCAACCCTGCCTCCAACTATGTACCTTTTTACGTTCTTCTATTCTCCTCCCGCTTCATATAATAGGATCTAAGGGGAGGGTAAAATGGACCGGAAATTTAGCAAACATCGTCATTTTGTGGGGAGTAATTTCAAGTGCGTGTGTGAGGGAGTTGAGCACACACGCAGCTGTGAGGAGCATCTAATGTACTTTTTATTTGTAAGGAAATCGTGTGTGTGTGTGTGTGTGTGTGTGTGTGTGTGGTGTCATTTCAGATGCAGCTAGCTCATGATGACAGTGTCGTAAATATCTTGAACTTTATTGGACACTTAGGGGCTCTCCATGCAAAGTTGAAATGACCGAAGCGCTTATGAAAATTCTTGTGTGTTTATTGAATGCTCAGGCTTTATCAAAAGTGTGAGAAGCTTTTTCCTCTCTATTTGTATGTGACACAGCTGCAATGTCAACTTGAGCAAGTGACTGAAGAAATGATGAATTTTTACATGCATATGTATGTATACATGCATTTGTCTACGCATACAAAGTTTTTTCATTTTCTACGCACATATACACACATGCATGCATGCACACAAACGCACACACTTAACTAGTTTAATAGACGGCGGAGGGGAAGATGCAAAGTATTTCTGACTAATTGCTTGATTTAGTGAGTTGACTGCATGTGCGTCTGCATGCTTGCCTAATGAAGAATGTGTGGGGTGACTTTTCTTGTCTTTCCTCATGTTGTGGTTGGACTCTGTGTGTAGTGTGCATACGTCTTACTCACAACCACATCCCTCCAACCCAACTTGTCTTTGCTGTTCAATGAGTTTTCCACTGGTTGAGCACTACTGCTCCCTCATATAATAATAGTAATAGTGAGCGTCACATATAGACACAGCAGGAGGCTTTTCCCCTGCATCCACAACGTCTGTTTCTCTTCACACTTTCTCCCCTTTAAGTTCCCTCCAGGACGTAGTATTATTTATGCCCGTCCTTCTCCAAACTTCCATAAATTTTAGCAGCAATAATAATCGAAGATTCAAAGGAGCAGTAGTGCACACTTTCACACGCACATGCAAAGGGAGCAGGACAGAAGATGAGGATGGAAAAGGCGTGTGAAATCTTTGACATGAATCAATTTACATTCACTTTCACACATTATAATATACGTACGTTAAAGGTACACTCTGATGAGTATATCTCTGCTCATCCCTGTCATCTCCTTTTGATGTTCTCTTAAGCTGCATGACATGTTTATTTTACTCCTCACCAGTAGATGAGGATGAGTGCTAAATCCTGTGCAAATCATCCTCATTCCTACAGATTCTGTTTACTTTTGATTAACTAATTGAAAACATGATGATGACAGAGCACGGAAGCACATTATGTCGTCAGACTTCAAATGGCTTTACAATAAAGTAAACTATAATAATAATACAAATTTCAAGTGCACATTTGTTTTAGTAAATCATTCAACCATAGCAACTCGCACTTGACTGTGCTTTACGTCTCAGCAGTCAGATTGCATTGCACTCCAATGCTAATTGTAGGGGAAGAGTGTGGGACGGAGAAATCAAACCGATTGGTTTTATAAAGGGAAGAAAAACCCTAAAATGGTAATGGATTCTTTCTGTAGTTTTGGACATACGTGAGCAAAAATCTTGCAATTTCCTTCCCCCCACCGCATAAATAACCTTTTAAAAGACACATTCACAGCCTGCGTAAATGTGTGAGGAGGAGGAGGTGGAGTGATTGATTTGGACGGGAAGAGGAGTTCATATTATACTGTGAGACTCAATTCCCCATGCTGAGATGAAAGCCATCAATGTTTAAAAGTTGAATCCTCTTCTTCTGCTTTTCCTTCTCCATCCCAGGCTGGATGTGGAGAGAGAATGTTTGTATCTGGCATCTTCCGGAAATTCCTGTTTTGTTCAAATTCCCCTCCCCTTCTCTCCCATTCTCTCAGTAAAGGACATTCGATGATCACGAGCATGATCAGGGTGCAGTGCTTTGTTGAAGAAAAAAATATCTCACCTCATTCCCCCTTAGCAATGGATATCAAATCCAACCAGCTGCTCACACGCACACACAATGTCACATGCATCTCTCCTGCCTGGTAGACTGAAAGGATAGGGGAGGGAGAGATGAAAGCAAGTACAGTGTGGTGTATGTTCAAGTGCAGGATGCATTTTTCTTGGAAAACTGAATCCTTAATCAAGTGAAAAACACTTGTAAATCCAAGGTGCAGAAAGGGAAAATATCCATAAATTTAAAGGGAAAAAATGCATTTTATTCCTACGATTTCTCACGCATACAAATGTATAAGGGATAAAGATACTGTTGAGATAGGCTTTACAAGCTGCTTTTCCTTCTTAAGGTCTAAACTATTATTATGAATACTTGCCATTTACAGTCTACACTTCACTATCCTATGTGCGCATCTTCATTTAGTTCTCATGTATGCATTTGGTGAGGGGGCTTATTGCGCACATAATATTACTACACACATAAGAAGCAAGACACTTCTCTCAGCCTGGAGTGATGATGAGAATGTGGAGGGAAAGAAATCAAGCGAAAGCTTTTATGTGTGTAGCAATGATCCTATCCAAGTTTCTACTGTCCCTCTAGTATAAATTTCCATGACGGGAGAGGGAAGGAAGCAGGAGGATGTTACTGGTGCGCACACATATTCTTAAATGTGCATACGTCTGGCAGCAGCAGCAGCAGCGTTTGGAGAAGTAAGGGGAAAGTGAAAAGGGGTTGCTTTTACTCATGGAAAGGTCTGGAGATTGTGGCAGTCTGTAAACCACCACCGTCGCTACTCCTCTGCTAGCCTCTCTTCCCAATCACAAACCTTGTTTCTGTACATTGAGAATGCCGGTACAGTTGGAAAATTCTTTCAATTACTCTCCATGCGTCGTCCATTCAACACCACTTCTGTCTTGAGTGTCATAAGAGCAGCAGACTATTTAACTGGAGTTAGAACAGAGTGAGTTTATTCCAGTCCAACCTTTCAACCGGGAGAGTATGAGGAGGCAGTCCATGGGGTGAAAGTACACAAGAGTGAGAGTGTAGAACGCCGCCGTAGCCCAATCACTCTTCCTCGCACCTGCCACTCTTGCTCCAGCTCACGCTAACACGATCCACCTCTCTATATTTCCCTTCCACACCTTAGTTCACACGTAGCCCTCCGTATCTGAAGAATATTTTGTGAGAAGTGTTGTGCCAATTGTTGTGAAAGAAACGTTTTTTTTGGTCATAGAAGACATCCATTGAACCATATCTTTGTTGACATTTATGAGGGTTGGACAGTGTGCCATAAATTCATTCCAATGTTTATCACTTGAACGGGCCAAAGGGCACAACAAAGGAATGAATCATTGGGAATTCCAAGCCTGAGTCTTGCTCTTGCGTGAAAGCATTATTGAGAAATTCAATTGAAATGCTTGACTTTTATTGTAGGCTGGACAAATGTGTGTTAGGTCATATTGACAATGGAGTGAATTAATCATGTACTGCAGGCGTACAGTCATTCTGCTGTTTGACAGTCGGTATAGAGAAGAAAATATGAGGTGTGAAGAGGTCAGTTGTAGATTTGTCTAGTGAGAGAAGTGGTCCAACCTGCCCCAAAATCATCACCATGGTCGACTTTAAAGAACCCACCATCCTCCTATTCCTTCTGTTTGTTCTCACAAGTGCGTCTTCAATATTCCACGGTAAGACTTTTTTCTTTGGCCTTTTAATGAGCGTGCTAGGTATTGAATCCAGTTGCTGCTAGGCACGACCTTATCCCTTCTAATTATAAGGAAGTATACTAGAAGGGTAAGGATAAACAGACAGACACTTCTTTGGAAACTCTACAGTTGCACCAGCTCTCCTTAAAAACTCGGAGGGGAGGAACTAGTTACAGTGATAAGTTATATATAATTATATACTTTGCATAGTATACACATGCTATTTTTCCTGTCAACGTAGGCATCCTATTGAATTGTGAGGAAAAATTGTAAGGAGAGGGAGCACTTACAATGGGAGCGATATATTATTAGTGGAGGAAACTGCGTGTGCGGTTGAAATGCATAGTGGTGAGGAGGGTTGGAGGGAGGATGATGATCATGCTCTGGCATATAGTACTCATGCCGCCGCCGCCGCCGTAACTTTGATGAAGGAAATGAGCCCGGTGCAGGCGGAAAGCCTTTATCAATTTCAGCGACTTTCACTCAAAGACTTTAATACTCTTCTAAGCCGCTTTCACTCTTATCGTGCAAAATAAATGAGCGCCGATGACATTTCCTCCAGACCACCTGTTCCTTTTACCTTTCTACGCATAGTACACACGTATAATATACGCAGGGCAAAAGCCTATTATTTACTCCCTTGTCGATCATACAGAAGTCAAATTCACCACTTTAATGCACGCATGTACATACTTGTATAGATGCTCATTCAATTGCTATATCATTACCAATCATAATATATTTCTACCAAGAATTTCACTCAGGTCAGTACGCCCAAGGTATCAAAATTAGAACCAAAATGAAGCGCAATATATGATAGTCAGCTTGTAGTTTTCCGGTTTCCACTATCTCGAGCTAATTTTCTCGCCATGTGTTATCGTATATGTGAGAAGTTTGAAAAAAAAGTACAGTACAGTGTGTGAAAAAGGTGAGGGAAAAGTGTGGAGTGAAAATAGAAGTGTAAAAAAAGTAGGAAAGAAATAGAAGGGGAGATATAGAGAGGAAAAGAATTTTTTGGAAATTTGTGGTCTCGTTATGAGAAGAGACACGGACAGAGTGGGGTTATTTCAGCAAGCCTGCTTCTTCCTACAGAAAGTTGTGAGGAGGAAAAAAATCCATCGTTCAGAGACCAAAGTCCAGTTAGATCTCTTTAGAATTGACCAAGCCCTGCGGAGCTGGGAATCTGCCTCCTAGTCTTATTGTCTTTCGCATGAGTGAGCGAGAGAGGGAGGAATGGAGCCGTGTGCAACGTGTACATATGTGAGTCCTGCTCTATTTTTCCACCAGCTCGATTTCAAGTGACGCTCGATCAACAGTGATCACAGGGATGTGTCTTGTGTGTTAGTCTGCTTCTTCACTGAGGAGTCTGACTTGAGTTTCTACAAGACAGACGACTCCTTTCCATGCTGCAATGCTGAGAGCTAGACGCAGTTTACACATGTTTATATGTGCTGTGCATTAAAGTAAAAGCAAACAGTTGGACGACAACGATTAGATAATGACACTGGTGTGTGTGCGCGTCTGTGCTGCTGTCAGCATTCCTCGACCTTCTCCCCCTCCTGGTCGCATGTTACATTTCACTTACAATAAGTCATTACCTCACTATTGTCCAGTTTCACACACACACACACACACAGAGAAACGAACAGACGAACAAATACACATACATAGAGTCAGTTACTCATTCGCCCTCACGCTAATCTCCTCAATCATGGCATTGGTCGCCATATACTTACACAATCTGCTGAATATTCTTAGCACAAAAGCACGGTCAGCTATTTCTTTTCTCTCCTAGCAATTATCATTGTTCCCCATTTGAACAATGGATAAAAGGGGCGCAAAGGTGACGTGATAGTAGAACTTTTTTTCCCCTTTCCTTCGCTTCAATGAGCCTGAAACGGGGAAAGGTAAGGCGAAGTAGTGCTGGTCCAGTGCACTATGAGCGTGTATATAGTAGTGGAAATGGTAAAAGCAATGCTTAATTTAGTACTACACACACTACTGGTTTACTTAAGAAAATTGACAGAGGAAAGAATTACTCCTTGTCGCTCCGATTCACCATACTTTGGTCTGAATCCAGCTGTAGGGGAAAACACACAGGAGCTTCACTGCTAATTAATGTAGCACAGTCTCTGATGTGTGAATGACTTATAGGAATAGTTGAGCTCTAAATGGATTTTCCTTTACACATTCATAGACTTGAGATTGCACACGTGTTTTTATAGCTTGCATCCATCCCACAGTCCTGCTGTGGTTTCATAAATTAAGCAGGGGAATGTTGAGGGAAAGATTTTCGGGACTGTTTATTCACCGAATTATTATGCACTCAAGGATTCGACGGAGAATCACTCGCGTTGCGTGTGCTTACGGGAGAAAAGAGGGGACGACGACGGTTTCAACTGTAAGCATGATGGGGAGTTTGTGTGCAGGGATAGTTTTTGTTTAATCCTCCAAAGATGTCTGAATGACTTGAGAGGAGGGGAAAGTTTCATTATGATTATGACCCCATCAAGCTCAAGGCTCCATTCATTTTGATTAGTGAGCAGATTGAAGCTGCTCCTTGCTCCTGGAAAAAGCTCAGGATTGTTGAGGAGAGAATGAAGTGAAAAGTGGAGAAGGTCGTTTCCACACAAATACACAAGCACACACTTGCTTCCCTTCTCTATTGTCTTTGGCCTTGAAAGGTGAAAAGTCCTTGTCTTTTTCAATGCAAATGAACTTGCTTTTTATGAGTCCACACTCGACAGATCTTGTGAGTATGTCCTAGGCTGGAAATGGTCCTTTATTTTCCTCAAAGGGAAGCACATATGCCGTAGAAATGACAAGGGACATCCTCACCGATACATACATGGTCCCTTCGTGAGCTCACATGCAGAGGCCTCAAATTTATGCATTAATAAATCTATATAGGGAAATGGTAAAATATTACATTATGTCATCATTCACTAAAAGTCACTTGTAAAGCCCAGGCTTTACTCCTTCTATTCAACTATACAAGTCTGTGCTGTGTGAAGGCTTTTGCACAGTGAAAATATACTTTGGAAATAATGTTGATATAGGGAGATGACGACAGGTGCAAGTTGAGCCTGTAAATGGATTCGAACCATTTGACAATATCTTGGTAATATCCTTCACATGGCCATACGAGTATCATCATCCTCCTTTTTTATCGATCATCCCATCAAATTCTATTATTATGATGCCTTTTTTTCTCCCATCCTCTTCTTCCACCATCCTCCACACCCGCTTCTATTCTTCCATCTCACTTCTCACACACACACACACGCACCACACACACACACTCCCTACTATTTCTCCTTTGCTACTTACAATCGACCACCAAGAATCTCTCCCTCCTCTTCCGATTTCAATTGTGCGGTCGCGCTAATATCCACACACTTTACGCACTCCCCCCTCCTCTTTACCACATGAAGACACTATTAAAAATTATATGATAAAAGGAGCGATGAATTCCAAACCACTCACACAAATCATATCATGAATGGCTCCATAAGCTCATCCACAGTGCCCACCGAAAGTCAAAGTGAAGGGAGATAATCATAATTTCCTAATCAGATTTGTTGCCCTCCATTAGCTTTGGCTCTATCTTTCTGTGTGTGTGTGTGTGTGTGTGAGTGTGTGTCTATGAGAGAAAGTGTGCATGTGTGTCTGTCTGTCTCCACCCGGATGACGAAGAGTTTAAGGAGATGCTGCATAATTCATTAAGACGTGTGAGGGAGGAAACGGGAGGGGGCTGAAGATTGAAAAGGATGATGTTATTAGGGAGGAGTAGAAATGGTGGCCGAATGGAGGAGGGGTGTGTGTGTATGTGTAAGTGAAAGCGTAAACGGTTTACAGACCATTTCTGTAATGACGCTTAGAAAGGGAGAGAGAGAAGTATAGTGGCCCATAAGAAAGGATTCCAGTGGGTAGTTCACCGTCGTGTGCTCTACGAACACTCCCTTGGGGTTCCGTCCAACTAAAGATGCACCTGAGCCTTT
>JAQIWI010001116.1:0-18875 GCA_034698825.1 Deuterosminthurus bicinctus | reverse complement strand
CATATCGAAGTGAGATAGCGCGTGTTAGTGGGCACGTTGATTGGCTGTTGTAAAAATGATGCCAGGAACATTTGGTATGTCACTAAAATATATTTGAAATTGGAGCTCCAATTGTCGTTTTCACTTTTGAGGCTTAGTTTCTGCGCAAATAAATATCCAGCGCTTAGAGCTAAAGTACAAACAAGTGTTCCGAGGTAAACGTTTAAATTCACAGGCTCAACGATCGCCCTCCATTAATAACTTTTGTCGGGCTTGCGTGTTGTAAATGTCATCTGCCAATATTCCATTGGAAAAGTGAAATGGAGCGCTGAAAAACGAGCTTGTGATGCAACTAACTGAAGTGCGAAATCCGCGCGGCCGTAATAAACGTCGCCTGTAGCTCCATTGGCTGTTCCATTTCCGAAGGCGCTCCCACTGCTTCCAGAATTGCTGGCTGGGTGGCTTACAGCGGTGAAGTTGAGCTTGCGCTGTAAATCTTCTAAAAGTGAGCGAAATGCGCCGGAAACGACAGTAAATTTTCCAGTGATGGGATCTTGAGTCGCTTTTATTCTAAAATCCACTGGGTATGGATAAACCACCACAAGCTCGGTCCCTCTATAATCGATGCCATTTTCGCGGAATAATCCATCCGTTGTGAATAAAGTCTTTGAACTGCAAAATTTGCAAATTCGTGTCAAAGTTGCGCCGTTGTTGTCTTGCCACAGAAATATGCCAAATTTAACTGTGTTCACTTCCTTGTTTGATGCAATGAAATGACGTACGTCATTTGGTTCTGGCGTTGGATTAATCAAATGAATTGCAAAAGGGTCGGAAGTCGTATCGGGAAACGCTGGAAGATCCCAGCGAACACTCCAAACCCGACATTTGCTAATCGAAGGGGCAATTTGGTCAAGTTTTTCCACAGTCATCCAAGCCAGAAAACAGTTGACACCTTTTGTTCGAGAGGCAATCAGTCTCTCTTGATGTGGGAAGTCGAATTCCGGGTCAACTTGAATCACTTCAGTGTAAGTTTCAAACGTGTAGTGTAAATATCTGAAGATGTCGGAGTCCTTTGGACGGTAAAAGAAACTGATGCATGGTCTTTGGGATAATTTGGTGAAAATTTGGAAAATGTTTGGGTCATGTGAGGCTGGTTTTATAGGGACGATTTCCGTTGTTTCGTTTTGGAATATTCTCAAGAAAATTACAAGGAACTGAAGGTGCATGGTGACTACGGCGTTGTTGGAATTCATTTTGATACGATCTGGTACGAAACGCTGAAGTCGAATGGACTGCTTATTTCCAAGTCCCACTTTCGTTAGACTCCAGTACACCTCCAGTCTTGTTTGAATAAATCCAGATATTTCCAGATTCTCTAGTTATTTAAATGACAGCACTCATTTTTTATCAGGATCCAGACGTGCACGTCCTCAAAGACTGGAAATATCAGTCCACCCCGGCATGTTTCTTTTGCCAAATGACCGTCCTTTTAGCCAAAGAGCAGACGGAAAGGAAAAAAACACTTTTGAAAAGCCTCTCTCACAGTCAAGTGTAATTGAGCCGATAAATTTATGGTGGAACAACAATAAGGACAATCATTATTTGCATTTGATACTAATGAGAGCAGGTGGCTATGCGGGTGCATATGTAACATCTGGCTTGAACCAGTTACGAACTGGATAGCTATTGTCAGGAGCTGAAAATAATGTTCAAAAGTTTTTGTTGCATTACCATGAATGTCACCTACCTCAACCTTTATATTATAGTGGACACGTTCTGCAGGTGTGTTGCAACTTCATGAATGGCTTGTCCAGACGTTTGTTTGCCAAACTTTGAGCAGAGGCTCATATGGCAGATGAAACATGAGTGTAATATAATTTCAGTTGGAAACTGCTCTTAAGCATTCATTTTAAATTATATTTAGCGTTCTCTTTCAATGAATAGTCTGCCAATTTGGGACACTGAGAATTTTTATTGACAGCATTAACAACAGAGCTTTAATATTTCGGTAAGTGTCCAGTGTGGCCGACTTCCCTATGACACCTTCCTCACTAAATGTCCTTCCACATGTGAGCTTTAATGTCCATTCGTTGTGCCATACGACTTCATTGTCAAGATCTCCAGTTAATATGAATGCAAAAGGATTTAATTCGAAAGAAGCACAAGAAAAACTGGGTTTCTGCCGCAAGAAACTCAGTTGTTACAGGTCTCGCATACTACAGCACACATTCGCATTTAATAATCGATTCTACAAGCATTAAATGAAATTGCTGAGCTATGAAATATATTACGGAATTGCCATTATGAGCAAAAATACTTTGATACTTTTCAATTGTCTTACTAAGTCCTTAAGACGGTGAACCAATAGAAATGTTTCCCCGGCGATGAGTACCAATCCTATTGCTCGATTGCTCTGCATTATATTTATGCTCAATATGAATCAATAAATAAAGGATTGATGGGGGTATCTTTGCTTGCAAATTCCACGTCGCTTTAGGTTCAAGCCACAGTTTAGAATCAAATCCGCAAAAGCTAAAGTCCACCAGAATAAGCCATGGCCCTCGCCGCAAAAATTGTCAAATTCTGCAAAAATAAAGTATCGACTTGGAGGATGAAAGCTTTGAATAAAATCCATCTGATAAGACAAAATCCACACGACTACTTTGCACTGTCCTTCTTGAAGGATTTGAAGACTGCAGGGAAAGTTTGTGCCCCATTCCAGATGCAGGGGAGCCTTGAAAATTGGACTCAAGTGGGAGTAACTCCTTCCAAAGGATTTTACTTGCGTGTAGCTGATGCAACATTGTTTTGTTGTGCAATTAGAACTCTATTGCAAGTATCGCTCTTCTTCAGCCAAAACTTGATCGTTATTAGTGGTGGCAGCCTCACAGTTGACAGTATGTTGTACTTTGCCAGTTTATCCTGGATGCTATCAATTACTCTCCTGTTTGCGTACCTGCGGACAAAGAGAAATGAGATCAGCTGGTTTTTCAATCAATGGATGATTGCACACAAAATTTTTTCGGGTGATTGACCACCCAATACGCTTTGATTAATTTTGTTTGAAAATAAAATGTTTTTCCTAATTTGTCTGCTGTTTTTGTTTCTAGAACGGTTTCTAAGGGGCAATAGTGTCATCAGCGCTTTTGGCAAGGATCCATCCGTCGTATTTTTCCTCTGTCTTTCTAAACAGTACAAATACATTCTATCTGCTGTTATGGTTGGATGAGTTGCAGCTCTGAGGCATTCACCTATGCTCCTGCCCCGTAATCCCTATGTTGAAAGTTGGATTGGAAACGTGGTCTCATTTAATGCTTTGCTAGTAGCTGATGTACTCGGAATTCTGATACTCCAAACCGTTTTATTGTGCGGCGCTGGAACAATGATTTGCCTTATGTTGATATGCATACTATGCATTCGTTCTCTAAGGTATTTAACGAGTTTAAACTTGGGATCTGTTGTGACTTATTGAATATTTAACTTGGTCTCACAATAAATTGTTTTAATTACATCTTAACTAATAACAGATCAGACGAACTGAAGAAACTGAACTGGAGGAAGCGAAAGACAGCCTATGTTCAATTAGAGCTTCTCAGCAACACGCTTTTGGATGAAATCGCCATAACTCTGCCATTGGCATTTGCAATCTTTACTTTTACTACTGTAGCGTGCTTCGTGATCACAGTTAAACTTTTAGCTATGAGAGTGTCTCTGTTGGTCACTGCCGCCTTCACTGTAATAGGAATTAATGTAGGCCTTGTGATTTTTTTCGTTTTTAAGCTTGCGGAATCACTAGAGACGGATTCATTAGGTGTCTTGGATGACCTGAGAAATGGCATTGCTAAGGAGTTTAAAAAGTTGAGGATTGCAAAGTCAATTACAAGGCGCAGATTAATCCGTTTTCGTTTGGGACAGTTGATGTTCATTGACAGCGGTACCACTCTGGAGTATGCAATGGCAGTACTGGACAACACCGTCTCCGGGATAGTCATGGTTGTACCAACACCTACGTCCTACCTTTTGGGTATTTAATGATTATAGTCTGTGGTTCTCTCATTCATCTTCTTCAAACACGTGATGTCGTTTATTTTCTGTAGTTGGTATTTTATGTAGCATGTTCAGTAGCATTTTCTACTATATTTGAAAGAAAAATTCGATTTTATTTAATTAGTCATCAAGGCCACTCACTTAAATTGAGAATATAACAGGTGAAAGTGATTCAATGAAAAGTCGACCAGTTTTAGTGCGTATCAATTTAATTGAAAGTTTAAGATTCAGGAGTCATTGTAAAATAAATTTGTTTTGTAGGCCAAAATACTATCATATCCACCTTAGTCAAAATGGACTAGTCATGACCAATTCGAGCCTCTGTTACCCGACTCGATTTCTAACGTCCGAAAAATTGGGGTTGTGAAAATAATAATAGCTCGAAGTTTATTGACGTGTGTCTCCAGTGGCTACTCTCATCCTACTCTTTGAGAACTCCATTCGGTCTCCAGAAGGAAACCTCGCCTCGACATTGATAAGACAGACAACGAATGACCGAGCTAATAAACATATTGCTGAGCCGGTCAGCAACTGCTCGTGTTAGCATCCAGGATAGCATTAACATTTAGATGAATGCCTAGTAATCATTGCCTTAACTCATACATCCTTAGCAATAAATATCTACTACTACACCTTCACAAGTGACTGAATAACTTATTAACATGTTATTAACATTAACAATAGTTAGAGGGGGCCATAGGCCACAATTTTATTGAGTGCAGTGCCTCAAGCTGTACCACGATCATCATGAACATCAAACTGGGCATGATGTGCCAGCCAGCGTTGCCAATAAATTCGAAATGATTGCTCTAGAGTCTAGACACATCACAACTATTCAGAAGCAGCCACAATCTAACCGGAAAATGCGCTGCCGCATTGCTCTCCATAACCCTCTGACCCATACATAACAAATCTCTACAAAGAACATGATTCCACAAGCTGCAGCACAAACACCAAAGACAGCAAACATATTTGTAATTAATTCCGAGTTGAAACTGAGTGCAGTTTTGCACTCAACTCCAGTTTCTTTCACTTTCCAAATGTAGTCAAGTGCCCGTTCATTCGGCCGTATGTAGCCGTCCAGCTTTTCCAGCCAACTGAACACACCCGACTCGATTGCCAGCCTTCTGAAGAACTTTGAAAGGAGCCTTCCTGATCGCCGATCAGAGTCAAATGTCCAGCCCATAGCTTCCATAAAAATTTTCTCTTTCCCTTTAATGAACATCCTGGTGCTCGCACGATCCGCCAACCAGCTCTCACTTGGAACGAAAGACCCAATTCTGTCGCCCCAAGAGACCAAAGCCGTTCGATTGCACTCCGACACACGCTCTCGGATCGTCGCTACCGGGCTACTTTCCGGTATAACAAGTCTCTTCAAATACCTGTATATCCTGTTCAACTCGTCTCTAGTTCGCTGCGGGCCTTGATAGTCCTTCAAGGAGCAAATTTTACCAGCATCCCGATCGCGGTGGCACAGTTTATGAATAGCTTTCATTCCACACAGGCCAAGCTCACTCAAAACGTAGTCCGAACTGTTCAATTCGGGCTCATAATAAATGGACTTGAAGAAATGAGCATTCTTATATTCCTGCCACTTTTCAGTGCTAGTTGTCCGACTTTTAAATTTGTGAGGAACGGGCGAGTAAAACTGAAACCCGTGCTCAATGAGTTGGTCAAATAATTCGAAGTGTTGTCTCTCCAATGGTGCTGTCGCAGATGCGGTCACTTTGCCACGATAGCAATTGCTCAATATAACAACGACAAGTAAAAAGCTTCCAGCAAAAATTTTGCTTTTATTCGAGCTTAAATAACTTCCTGGTATCCGAGCATTCTCAAGAAGTACTGCGCCAATGAGCAGCATATGGGCGGTCATGTCACGGTTCCCAAATTTAAACAGAAGGACTGTAACTGTGAGGAGG
The DNA here is from genome assembly GCA_034698825.1 of Deuterosminthurus bicinctus. NCBI lineage: Eukaryota > Metazoa > Arthropoda > Collembola > Symphypleona > Bourletiellidae > Deuterosminthurus > Deuterosminthurus bicinctus. Next base: position 12,930 of record JAQIWI010001116.1, on the reverse strand, counting down.
TAGGCTGCACCAACTGTGATCCAAAGGTTGAGTTGAAAAGGTTTTAAGTAAGCCGATGCAATTGATACGGACTTGATGGCATCGCAAGTGGCAAAGGTCAAGTAGACGTAAGTGACGGGAATAAAAGTGTCGGAGGGATTAAGTGTAGAAATGGACGAATCCATTTGTAGATAAGGATACTTGTACCTGTCACGTCGGAACTCTCTCATTGCCATCAAGCTTTCGTTTCCTGGATGGACCACAGGAAGGCCAAGTTTAACGCTGCTGTTTGCATAACGGCGTTTCAGGTCAAAAATAACCTCAAGAGCGGGCTTCGGCGTGACCGTGAGATAGCCAAGCGGGTTTATGTACATTGTCTCACGTTCTATTGCAGGTAAATGTGGAACGTTTTTCAAATCCCGAACGCGTATGGCCTCAAAATATTGGATGGCAAACATCCAGTGGCCATCTTTAGGTGCCCAGACATCCTTTGGAGACATACGGGTGACTGGAAAATCATCACCGCAAGTGCAACAAAAGTATTCGAAATGGCTGAAAGGGACCAAGTCTGGAGACTCGGGCTGACCGCTCTTCAAGATAAATATAATTCGAGTAAAATCCGTGTAAATTTGGGTGCGACTGGCTCTACCGACGGGTCGGTACCCAGCAGCGTACTCGACTTGCTCCACCGCTGTAGAGTATTCTGACTCATTAGCAACGATCAAGTTGTATCGAACTGGGCGCGTGCGGTCAAGCTCCCCAGCGCCATCCCAATTTAATGCTTGCTCCATTAAATCATAGTCGGTGGGAATTTGGAGAAATAGTGTGGCTCGGCATAAGAAGTGGTCTTTGCTAGTGATATGGGAAGGGAATGTGGAGAGCTTTGTCTTGAAATTCAAGTCCGCAGTGCTTAAAGTTACAGGAACATGAGGTGGATTACTTGAGAAAATGTTGCTCGCAGTAGGGGCGGTGAATATGTGAATGGAGCAATGGGAGAACGAGTTTATAAAGTCTGAAACTGAGAACGTGGATTCTGAATGGCCACATGCCACAGAAAATAACAATGTAAAGTAGAAAAATTCCATTTCTTTAATGAATAAAGTCAACGAACGAGAGGTTATCAACTGAGTGGGAATTTGCATGGTAGAATGGAGATTTAAATACAAAACGGTGGATTTATATGAGGGTATGCTAGACACTAGGGAAATTGCTAATCGTAACTTCGGATCTCCAGACAGTTTTAGTTCCATGTTGAAAACATGGCTGTCAAAGCTTATATATGAGTCTGAAAGGCGTGGCATCTGAAATTTTCAGCCAGAGCAAAATGTCTTTATAATTATGAAAGCTTTATACTATATTTTGCATTTGTTATTTCTTTTAAAGTGACCACGTTTTCATTTCCTAGCTTCACGAATGCTACAATGAATTGGGTAAGCGTGTGAAAGTAAAGCTCAACTCCATTATTATCATCTATAATTGTGTACCATTACGATATACTCACAAGCGAAAGAACTCCTACGCTCCCATTGGGCCTGTAATTCAAAGTTCAAGGAGTCTCGTTTGTTTTCAACTTTTCAGTGTTCATGAAGATTCCAAAGATTGGCTCGATTTTTTAAAGTTTACATGCCCACAGTTCTTTGTCACACACCTGCCAACTTTTTAGTCGCGAGTAATAAGACTAAACGTGACTATTGAAATCACTCTTACCCGGTGTCGTAGATTTTGTTGTGTTGTGTTGCTTGGCACAAGTGGTGTGTAGTGGTGGTTTCCAGAGGTTCCCGCGATATCAGTCAGTGGGTAGGAAATGGGAGCAGAGCCCTAGCTTCAAGGGTGGATCCTGTAAGTGTGTCGGTTCAGAATTCTGAAGATCTGACCCTGGTAAGTTGGTTGTTTTTAGGATTTGGTGTGCAATTTGTGAGAGATGAAAACTGGGAGAGTTTGAAAATAAATTTGGGAAAATTCAGAAGCGAAGTTAATGGCGATTCAGAGAAGGCGGCTTCCAACCCCATAGCATTTACACCACATCTCCAGTCACACACCTACACCTAACCTAAATATCCAACCGATGGGGAGCCGACTGCGTGCTAACGCGACTTTCCTGCTCCACATCGAGGGGATAATTTAGTTTGCGATTACATAAAACGTTGGCTCTAATACGCACTTGTAGCAAATATTGTGCGTGAGATACAATGTCGTTTAATGTTGCCATAATGATTACAGGTGAAGGGAGGCAGTAATTACTTAAAACTTTGTTTCAAACATGAAACCCAAGTTACCCATTAGCTTCTAACCGTCTAATTGCTTGTACTCCAAGTAAAGTGGCCAGTTGATGCTGATATTTGCAGCTAGATAGAATGAAAAACGTTATGAACTTATTTATCATGAGCCCGAATTTTGGATGCAAACACGAAATCCCGTGTTTCACCCGTTAAAAGAAAATACATTAAGTTGTAGGAATTATTACTTGAGCTCTCTTGGATAGTAATTATAGCCTCGAAAAATGTACGTGCCTCGGTCTAAGAACTTGTAAGCAGATGAGCTAGGTCATGCAAAATCTTGAGTTGTTTCTGTCACCTTTCGAAATTGAAGGTTTTATTTAACCAGAGGTTTTAACCTAAACATTCAACTCATGAATGAACTGCTTGACCCAACAAAGTCCTTCGAGCTTTGAAGCTCACTAGCCCACAGCCATTTTTAGGAATTGCCTTAGATTAAGCTTTATTCAGAATCTACTGAAAAAACTGCAGATGTTTTCCTCTGTCAATCACATTGGAGCAATGTGGAGTAATGGAATAAAAGTAAGTTGCATAGATCTTGCGCTTTTCATTGCCCGTGTCACAACGCAGTGATTGGACCTTCTGGACCTCCCACAAAACTTTAAGGGATTACATTATTACATTCTTGATCAACATAATGCTAAAGATGTAAATGATTTACGTGAGAGAATCCCTCCGTTCCCGTTCCTCCAATTTAACCTTCTCACAACTTCATTTAATTTGTGCCAAGAGAGCGTCTCCTTCCGCCTGTTACCTCCAGTTTTCAAGCCCGCGATGAAGACAACCGCCATAAAATGTTTACAAATATTCCCATTTCCTTTGCCCTATGTAATCTACTGTTTTGCTTGATGCAAATCGTTGTGAATTATTTGGCTTATTGTGACAACAACATTCTGCATCCCTGACCGGAGCTTGTGGCTTTTTCCAGGCGACTTGACCGTATGTACTTGAAGGTAGCGTCATTCGGCTTGGGCTGGTTTTCCTTGCTTCAGGGAAAAGCTTCATATGAAGCTGGAACAATAATAGTATAAACAGATCCAGATCAGGGTTTTGAAATTTATTTCAGGTGCGTTTAGCTGGGCTGTGTGCCAGAAAGCAACGTGGATTCATGGACCTTGTCTTCTTGTTGGAACAAAAACAATGAAGAGCAGGAAGGCAATGGGGAGATTGCGATAGGTCGTGAAGAAGCTTGTGCAGGGGAGATGCTCGGAGGAAGCAGAAAGTGAGCTGTAATCGAGTTTACATATACTGCAGATGGCTAGCTTTCCTTACTCCTTGGACGTTTCAATGAGTTGCTTTGAGCAGGACGAGTTCATGGTTGCTTGTAATAATCAAGTTTAGGGCCCCGTTCCAGTTTACTTTGAAACTGTCTCCCTCTCCCCCTGCAGTCAAATGGGAAACTTTCATTTTTCATTCGCTTCCAGAATGCACACAGATGTTTACCACCAAGTACACGACCAGCATATATAATGACGATGACTTCAGATCCAATAGACTGAGCCTGGCAACATTCATCTGCAATCAGTTTTTCCATTTCTAGTTTGTGATCAGAAGCCATCAGACTTACTTTCTTTTTCTTTAGACCCTTCGCCCCATTCAACATGAATAATCACTGGAATTGCCCAACGTGCGTTGTCATCTATTGTGACCAACACCGATCCGCTCCTGCCTTGTTTTGTCAGCAGCCCGAAAAGCCAAATAAAGCTTTAGAGTTTGAAAAATACAAAGAGCCAGAGAAAGTTCAAGATACATCCGTCTATCTTCCAGTGAACGGCGAGAGAAGGGAACAAGATCTGAGAATCACAAATGTCGTGGGGAACTACGGAGTAGAAGAACATGATGTGCTCATTGTAGCCGAAGTGGTGAACGGTTGTCGCTGTGGAAATCAACCACGGGAGTGGACGACTGATTGGGACGCCTCCCAGGAGCCACAAGAATTTGAAGTGGATGAGGGAAGCCATCCGCAAAGAGACAATTTTGATTGTGCATTGTGATTTAAATGTGACAGTGTTAAAACAAGTGTTTATTTTAATTGAATTTTGTTTAACAGAAGTGTGACAAGACTTTCCAGACAAAGGAAGGTCTTTTTGATCATTCCAGGTATCACATAACCATGGAATGTCCAGAGGAAGAGGAACCTTGCTGTTGGACAGGTCCTCCAAAGAAGTTCAATGTGCATCTTCGCAAATCACACGTGGGTTAATTTTCTTTCGTATTAGTTACAAGTTTGGTTGAAAGCAAAAATCTGATGTTCTGAAATGTTGAATGAACAGAAAATCAACACAGTGAAAGGAATCAAAGCAGCCAGAGACCGCACGGGACTCGATAAGACTGGGGGAAAAGTGTGTGAGTGAGTGATGTTCATTTTGATTCTGTCATAATGTGACTATTGAACAAGAAAACCTGTTCTCGGCATCACCAAATGTGCCAGCATTTCAAAATAAAATACCAAGTTGATGATTAAAGCTCGATCATGTCTAAAATTTTGGCCTTTCCAATAATGTTTTCATTTTTAAATTTATTTTATTCACACATTATTTGCAAATTTACAATGATCAAGTGCACCAAAATGGACATATTCAGGTGCAAAAGTTGGTAACAGTTACTCCACAGACACGACCTAACTAATCAGAAGTAGCTACAGTGACAGTCGTTAGGTGCATCTACTTCCCATTCCTAAGAAAAGCTTTGCATTTGCTGTTAACCTCAGCTGTATCATAATAACCGGTATATGTTGCTGGGACATGACTGGAACAGCTGTAGCGTGTCTTTTCCAGACGACTGGACTCCTTTAAGGCATCCTCATACGGCTTGGAGTTGGAGTAACATGCCTTGCTTCATTGAGAAGCTGTACGTGAAACTGGGATAATAGCATATGGATGGAACAGGTTTTTAAATTTATTCCAGGTGCGCGTGGGTTGGCTTTCTGCCGGCGTAACGTACTATGGTCTTGCTCGTAAGGTAGATTTAAATCCCATATCTTCTTGTTGTTGCACCGGAAGCAATCCAGAGCATAGGAAGGCGGTAGAGGGATTGAGAAGGGCTCTGGCACAAGCACGGACAGAGGAGATGCTGGAAGAAAACAAAATGCAGGAAGAAGCAGGCGAGCTGTATAAATGTAACACAACAGATGGTCACGCGAGCTTTTCTCTCATCTCCTCATCAGATGCTTCGAGCATTATGAGAGTTATGGGACTGATGATGGATTCATAACGAAACAAGATTTATTTTTAAATCACTTGAACTCCACGTTCTAGATTGTTTTAAAATGTTCCTTGCCATCGCAAGAGAAAAGAAAATTGGTGACATTTTCATTGTGCTTGGGAATTTTGCCACAACTTAATTAGACGTGGCGGTTCATTCTTTGTTTTAGGAATGATCACAGATGTTTGACAGCCACGTGAGTTGCATTGTAATTCAATTGACTTCTACAAGGCGAGGTGGGAAAAAAGTTGGAGCTTCGAATCACTCAACTGTGTAATCGACCAACTGCTCTACAGTCGTCGTCGGGTAAATCCAGCTTTCTAAAGCTCTCCATAACCCTCTGACCCATTCAAAACAAAGCTCTGCTATGAACATGATTCCACAAGCTGCAGCACAACAACCAAAGACAACAAACAAATTTGTAATTAATTCCGAGCTGAAACTGAGTGCAATTTTGTTTTCAACTCCAGCTTCTTTCAATTTCCAAATGTAATACAACGTCTTTTCATTGGGTTTTCCGTGTATGTCTATCTTTTCCAGCCAATTGAACACTCCAGACTCAATGGCCAGCCTTCTAAAGAACTGTGAAAGGAGCCTTCCTGACCGCCGATCAGATTCAAATGTCCAGCCTGTAGCTTCCATAAAGAGCTTCTCTTTCCCTTTAATGAACATCTTGGTGTTCGCACGCTCTTCCCACCAGCTCTCACTTGGAACGAAAGATCCAATTCTGTCACCCCAAGAGACCAAAGCCGTTCGATTGCACTCCAACACACGCTCTCGAATCGTCTCTACCGGGCTACTTTCTGGTATGACAAGCCTCTTTAAATACCTATAGATCCGGTTCAATTCGTCTTTAGTTTGCTGCGGGCCTTGATAGTCCTTCAAGGAACACTTTTTGCCAGCATTCAGATCTGGGTCGCACGGTTTGTTATTAGCGTTCATCCCACACAGGCCAACGTCGCACAGTTTGTGAATAGCTTTCATCCCACGCATGCCAAGGTCACTCAGGATGTAGTCAGAACTGTTCAATTCAGGCTCGTAATAAGTCGACCTTACGTTGTCATTATACCTAAACTCGTTCCACTTTTCAATGCTAGTTGTACGTTTTTTAAATTTGTAAGGAACGAGAGAGTAAAACTGAAAGTCATAGTCTTCCAGTTGGTCAAATGATTCGAAGTGTTGTCTCTCCGATGGCGCAGTAGCAGTTGCTGTCACTTTGCCCCGATAGCAATTGCTCACGACAACAACAACAAGTAGAAAGCCTCCAGCAAGAATTCGGCTCTTGTCCGAGCTCAAATAGTTCCCAGGTATCCGAGCATTTTCAAGGAGCACTGCGCCAATGAGCAGCAATTTGGCGGTCATGTCGTCCAAGCCAAAGTGGAACAGAAGGACTGTAACTGTGAGGACGTAGGCTGCACCAACGGTGATCCAAAGGTTGACCTGAAAAGGTTTCAAGTAAGCGTTTAAAAACACTGTCGTGTTCATGGCATCACAAGTTGCAAAGGTTAAATAGATGTCAGAGACTGGAATAAAAGTGTCTGAGGGATGAAGTCTTGTAATGGTCGAATCCATTTGTAGATAAGGGTACTTGAGTCTATCCCGCCGGTTATTTTTTATTGCCGCTAAAGTTTCAATGCCTGGACGGTTGACAGGACGGCCGAGCTTAACGCTGTTGTTTGCATATCGTCGTTTCAGGTCAAAAATTATCTCAAGAAAGGGCTTCGGCGTGACAGTGAGATAACCCATTGGGTTTATGTACATCATCTCACGTTCTATAACAGGTAAATGTGGAACATTTTTCAAATCCCGGACACGTATGGCCTCAAAGTATTGGATGGCAAGCACCCAGCGGCCATTTTCAAGTTTCCAGATATCCTTCGGATAAACTCGGGTGGCTGGAAAGTCATCACCACAAGTGAAACAAAAGTATTCAAAATGGCTGAAAGGGACCAAGTGAGGAGATTCAGGTTGGCCACTCTTCAAAATGAATATAATGCGAGTGAAATCTAAGTGAACTTGACGGCGAAGGGCACTATTGACAGCTCTGTACTTAGCAGTAAACTTGACTTGTTCCATCGCTGTAGAATATTCTTCTTTATTCACAACGATCAAGTTGTATCGAACTTCGTGTGTGGGGTCATTTATCCCTGCTCCATCCCAAAGAAATGCATTGTTCATTGTGGAAAATGTGGTCGGTATCTGGAGGAATAGCGTAGCTCGGCATACAAAGTGGTTCTTGGTTGTGGTCTGGAAGGGGCGTCTCAAGATCTCTTCCTTCAAATCCCAATCCGTAGTGCTCAAAGTTAGAGGAACATGGGGAGGATTCTTTGGGAAAATGTTGCTCGCAGTAGGGGCGGTGAAGATATGAACAGAGCAATGGGAGAACGAGTTTATGAAGTCTAGAACTGATAAAGTGGATTCTGAATGGCCAAATGCCACAGAAAATAACAACGTCAAGTAGAACAGTTCCATTTTTTCAATGAATATAAGACAAGCCAAAGAGAGGATATTTGACTGAACGTGAATTCGCAGAAGGTCTGCAGATATGAATACAAGATGGTGGAGTTTATATGAGGTCAGTGGAATAGTAGTGGACTATAAATCTTAGCAGTAGATCGCTACAAAGTTTGCATTCATGTCAAAGGATTGAATATAAAACGCATTTCGTAGGTGTGTCATTAGAAATGTTCAGCCCACACTGAACGTTTAAAACTTTGCAATGACAGCTTTGCACTAGCATTTAAATTTGTTGTTTCTTTTAAAGAGACCAAGTTTGCATATTCTGGCTTCATGTATGCTCCATAAAATTGGGTAAGCGTGTGAAACTTGCGCTCAAATCTACGTAGTTATCATCCTTATTGGTTTCCAATTACAAAGTATTCACAAGCAAATAAACTCGAACGCAACAATTGAGCCATGAATTCAAAGAGTAATCGTAATCACGTTTGTTTCCTACTTTCTATAGTTCTTATCAAGATTCCAAATATCTTCGCACGCTAAAATCTTAGCCAAAGACGCGTGCCCGAATTATTTTATAACTTTTATAAAGTTTGCAATAATTACATACATTTTAGATTTTATAAGCACGCGTGGGAGGTAGAGCGTGTGAGATTGAAAGTTATGTAAACTGCCACCAATTGAAATTTTAGTAAAGGCCACGCAAAATACTTCAAAGTGGTCTTTTAATTGGTTCAATTATTAGCTGCCCATGGAAACTTTACGGCGTTGAGTCGTTGAGTTGCGTTTATTTCCCAATAAGCTGGAACTCTGCATTCATAACTTTCATTTGGTTTTTTTAGCCCCTGAAGTCTTAACAACAGTCGCCTTGCTAAATTTTGTAATAATAAGTCTGACAATTACAACAATTAGGATTACAACAAAGCCTACGGCAGACAAAATGGAACAAATCATAAAAGCCCAGACGTCCATCTGTTGAAGAACATGCCAGGGCTGTCCAATGGAAAGTGGCTTGAGTAGCTCGAGTTGCTCCTTTTCATGCTGCAGAACAAAATCCACCCACCAGACGGCCTCGTCCAGGGCTGGTAGAGGGCGCTCTCTTGATGCAACTTTCAGTCTATTTGCCACCTCTTTGTACCTGTTCATAAACGAATTAAATGTAAATTAAACAAAAGCCAAAGTTTGTGAGGATTACGCAAACATAAATGTGGTGGCTACAACAAAAAATAATAAGATTAAATATGTCTCACATAGGATTTCCAATAAGTTTATTAAGAGCTGCTGTTAGCTCTTCCACTGTAAGTCCATGAAATTCCATACCAAACCCGTTGCCATAGCGACTAACTCTTTTAGCATTATAGTCTTGATCCCCATTGACCGGGAAAACTATAAAGGGGACTCCGTGGAAAATCCCTTGTTGAATGCTCACTTGGCCTCCTTGGGAAATGAAACCACGAATTTTCGGGTGGGCTGGGTCCAATTAAAATAGATTCATATTAATTAAACTATGTCACAGACTTCATATTTAATAAAATATGAACGCTAAAATCCACCCAAAAATGCAACGTTTTGGTTTGTTTTCTTACCCAGAACATCATTCTGCGGGAACCATTTCCTCAGGAGAACATTCTCAGGAACATTGTTCGGTTTCTCACCCTCCCACTTCCATAAAAACCGCAATTTTGAAGCTCCAAGTGCCTTGAAAAACACTTGCAACAGTGCTGGAGGCATAGTTGAGATCGTTACAATACTTCCAAAGCTGATATACATGAAGCCTTCAACTCCGCTTTTGTCCACAAAGTCCGAAATTTCCTGTACAATTGTCCGCACAATTATTTTAAATTAAATTTGTACAAGTTTTGTTACGTTGTTTGATTTAGTTAAGCACCTTTGGTAGAGTTCCGTTGGAATCTTCAAGATGCATCCCCCCAACGGGAATAACATGAGGAGGTAAGGACTTTGCATATGAGCAGGAATAGTGCATATTGGTCAGCACGACGCTCTCACTAGTAATCAACTCCCTTAATGGCGGCATGTCTGGTAAATTCATCAAGCTCCGCATCTGCTCATCTTGCCTCTCAAGGTAACTTCTATATCCATTTTTCCAACTTCTCAGTGTGAGTTCATTTTGAAGGCGAGCCCAAAAGTTCATTTCTTTCCCTTGAAAAAAGACACCAAACTGTGGAATCCAAGATGCTTCCGCCGGGATCCCATACAGCTCCAAGTCCCACGGAATGACGGAGCCCAGACCATTGTAGGACATGACTTTTGCTCCATGTTTGAGTGCGATTGCATAGCCCACGTCGCTCAGGCCGGTCTTGTCAACAACAACAAGGTCGAATTTGGTTTCGTCTACCCACTGCTGAAACTTTTGACTCTTGAGTGTGAGCTGAGTGAGTTCTAGAATTGAATTGAAATGCTCCTGAGGGTTGAGGTCCATGTTGTACTTTGCCTTCACTCGCTCCTGAAGGCCAAAGACGCCAAATTTGGCTGTGAAAGCGTCGTAAGCTTGTTGAACTTCCGGGACGCAAGTGTTGATTATGTCCGGATTGGGCTTGATTTGTTTTAAGGGCGAGAAGAAGGTGACGTTGTGGCCCTTTGATGCCATTTTGATTGCAAGTGGCTCAAGTCCATAGCGATGGCTGTGACTGCAAACTCCACCGATAAAAAATAATATTTTCTCCGATTTAATTTCACCGACTCTCGTGGCTAAGATCAGTGCAGTAATTATGAGAAGCGCTCTCATCTTGACTTGAGTCAATTGAATGCGTACAAAATGCCACAGCACATGACTTTTAGCACGAAAAAAATCTGCAGCTGCTCCAATGTTCATGATAGACTACGACCTTGAATAATTTATCGCATGGCCCAACAAGTATTTTTTTGTGATTGCTGGACATGTGACATTGTCCAAATGTTTGGACAGAAACAGATTATATGAGAAATGTGAGTTTGTTTTTATTAAAGTTTTAGGATCACCAAAGACACATCGAAACTCACATTTTAATTTACTCTTGAAGGTACTCTTGTAATTGTAGTTTTCCAGCAACTAATCCGAAGCATTTGACTTGAAAAGTTGGACCAAATTTGCAAATTTTTAATCCATTAAATGAAATTAAATTGGAGCTGTAAACAATCTGAAAATTGCTTTATGAGAGTAAACAACTCCAGGGTTAACGATGGGGTCGGGGAAACCAGGCTAAGAACAAAGACGTTTGACATGAAAAGTCGCTCTCTCTAGTAAGAATTTTGTACGTAATTACTCAAGTCAAAGCTCACCTCATTAACAGCGTTGGGATAGTTCTGAGTCTCCAAGCACAAGGCTCCATGCTTGTAATATTTTGCTCCAAGTTTACCCGAAATCCCCTCCTGACCTGCAGCTGGATCGGGTAAGAAGTTTGAAGTATAAAACTGGACCCCTGGCTGGTCTGTGTAGACTTCTAAAACACGGCCACTATTTTGCTCGTGGACTCTGCGTAAATTTTAAGACGATTTAATGTGAGTTTTTATATCTTGCACTAACTTCAATACAGTTTTACATACCTGGCAGCAAGCCTAACAGACTCTCCGTCGTTCCTATTAACACAAAAGTTATTGTCATAGCCATTGCTCCCCGGTGGAAACTGTTGAAGTAACTCGTTGAGGTTTCTATTCGCCCGTAGATCAAAAATGGTATTTTCTACACTTTTGATTTCACCTGAAAAATTGCATGTGAGTTTGTGAGTTTGTCAACATCATACTTGGGTTGTCATTTATATGGCATTTGTTTAAAGTCTTTTTCATACCTGTTGGCACCAGCGTGTTATCCACAGGTGTGTAATGGTCCGCGTTCAAATGCACAAAGTGGCCAGCTAGACAGTTGTTGGCATTGTGCTACAAATCAAAACCAAATTCAACTCAATACGATTAGCCTGCAAGGTAACTGATCTCCATCCAAGGTCACTCTGCTACTCACATGCCCAGCTAGATTAAAGTACGAATGATTGGTCAGGTTAATGGGCGTCGGCTTGGTGGAGGTGGCTTGATACTGCACTACAAGCTGATTGTCCGGGGTCAGCTCATACGTAACGTTGGCCAGGACCTCACCCGGGTAGCCTTACTTCTTCACCATCTCGGCTTACGTAACTAAAGGTCACACGCTTCCCTTCCACGTGGGACTCCCAAAGGCGATGCAATTATCAATTTTTCAGGTTAACATTATTGCCCACATTTTCCAGGTCGAAATTGCCCACATTTTCCAGGTCGAAATTGCCAAAATTTTCGAGGTCAAAATTGCCCACATTTCTCAGGCCATTGCCTGAGAATGGGAATTTCATTAAATGGGAACTAAGTAATCAACTGAAAGACTCACCTTATCGAAGCCAGTGACTCCACCATGTAAATGATTCGGTCCATATTGTTGGCCTTAAGAATGTAATTTTGATTGCCTATCTTAAACATAGCCCCGCCGGTTCTATTAGCCACCCGGCCGATTATTGCTCCAAAGTACGGGTTTCCCCCATTTCCTCCCAGGTAGCCTTTAACATCAAAAAAAAATACAAGTGAGCATTGCAATTGAAATTTTCAAGTGTCTGGCTCAGTTTCCTGAGCGCATTATTAATTCTGTGTGAAGAATGAAGACTGACTGAAGGTGAACTATAGAGCATGACATGTGGCTGCCGATGGGTTTTATAGTGAGGAGTCTACTCTAAACTTTATTGGTCTCTTGACATCCCTCATGCTTGGGTTAGCATGAAGAGACATTTCCCTTCACCTTTGAAAAGTAAGTTTCCCTTTAAAGTTACCATTAATGTCATCGAAGCCAAAGTACAATGTCTTCAACTTGCCCGTTCTTGTCTGCCACTTTGAGTGAAGTTAGTGTAGCACCGTAGGTTATGATCTGAAATAATTTGTCCCAGTTAAACTGTGATCAGTCCATTTGGTCTTGACTAAAACGTTAATTGAACTCTTTCAGCGCTATATCTTTTTCCTCGCCTGACTACACGTGCACACACTCACTTGCGGTCTCCAACCC
>JAQIWI010001115.1:0-18887 GCA_034698825.1 Deuterosminthurus bicinctus | reverse complement strand
TAAGATCATAATAATCTTACCCTTCAACGCGTCAAATTTATGTAGGTGGAGTGTGTGTCATATGTTGAGCAATATAAAAGAAGAAATATTTCTGATTTCATAAATTCCATAGATTTCTCAACAACTGGAATATGTCCAGCATGCCGCATGACGTGTATGGATGGGTAGTACGCACACAAACATATGGAGCCGTGCAGAAAAAATTAGAACCAGTCAGCAGGGCGAGAGTATTACAAAAGCCCATGCTGTTATTAATGTGAGCAAGATCAAAAATGAATCAATCAACATCGCATTCCCTTAAAAATCCTTCCCACTTCCTCATTCCGCACGTTCTCCATAATAATAGGGTGACCCAACATACCATCATTGTGATTAATTGCGCCCTCGTAAAATCTAAAATTCTCGCTCCTATACTGATAGGACGGGCACATTACTAGCTAGTAGGGTGACTGAGCATACTGCAATGGTGAAAACATGAAGATCTTATTGAGTGCCCATGAAGAAGTGCATTTAAACATTTACATCGTTGTATGCATCAGCAAAATTCCATGTACGCTTTCATACAGATTTGTCTACAACTCCTTTTTGCATGAATTACCTCCAGTTTTAGAGTGTGGAGTTCATTTTTGATTTTTAAAAGTAAAGAAGTTACCGTTGATGACTCAAGCTACGTATGATTAACTTCTTCTGAGTCGGATGTTTGCTACAGCTCAAATGGTCAGTCAAAGTATGGCCTTTCAATTTCTGCAACGGACTGACAGCTAACTTGTGTCCACACTAACGTAATGAAACTTGTTGTTGTTCAAACTAGATAAGAGCTTTTAATTCCATTCCATGGGAATGGTAGTTTGCATTTGGCAATGAGAAACATAGGGCGGCATACGCAGCTGCTAATGTTTAATGTGACCGTGTGTACATTTGCTATCCGTTTATCACACAAGTGTGTGTTTTGTTGCTTACAAAGCCGGTAGCGTGCACACCTTGTTTTTCCTCCGAGAGAGCTAACAACAACATTGTCTTTCTCCCTATGTGTACATTATTGAATTCCTTATAGGCGTATCTAACGGGCCGTCGGAAGGGAATGACCAAGGGAATGAATGATTTACGTCTTCCATGATACACGGTTGACAAACATGCAATTTCCCAAACAGCAGTATCGGCTTTTTTCTTGCTCTCTCTCTCTTCTCTGTCGAGTTGGCTTGACAATTTGCACGATGGATTAGAGTGGAACGAAAGATATATGTACGCACACAGGAAACATGGTTAGGAATAAGAGATGCAATTTGCAATGCCTGAACGAATAAAAAAATTTCAATTGAATCCTCGCTCCCATGTGTCAGTCCTTTGTGGTGAAATATCCAAGGAGGAAGAAGGAGGAGAAAGTATGAGTCTTCCCTAGGTATGTGTGTCTAGTAGTGAATATGGAAAGCATGATTCGGTGGTTTATTATTCGAGTAAAAAAACTTTCTGCAACATGGTGGTAGTAGTAGCGGTGATGGTTGCGTGTTTATATTACAAGTTGAAGAAGTGTCGTCAACGAGGACGAGAGGGTCGAGATAGAATGAAGGATATGGGAACACGTATGTATGTAACTGCCAGTGTACTAGTTAGTCGTATGGGTTACCGCATGAAAATACGGATAACGTACTTGCGTGAGAGTGTGTGTGCATTTGTGGAGGACTGGAAGAGAGAAAGAGAAAGATGCGGCGAATCTATGCGATGAGATGTCATAGAGAGGTAATATAAAAGTGAATGTCATGAAAAATTCATGGAGGGTGTGTAGTGTAAACACTCCTCTTTTGTGTCAGTCTTGATTAAATGTAGATGAGAAGTCTATCGGCAATCCGGCACGCACACAGTTCCCCAAATTGATTTATCCTCTCTGCCATCACTTTACTTACCCTTTTGTATGTATACACGTCTTGTGGAAATATTTCCAATTCATCCTCCCGTGGATTCATACTTATACGCTCAAAGCTAATATGGCATGAAGGGAGATTTTGACAGGGAGAGAGAGAGAGAAGAGTAAGAAAACGTACATGTACATAAAAGCATGGCGTATTCCCCGTCTCTTACAGCAGCAAAACACACAAATACAGACAAATTCGCTCACTTGACAGCCTGCTAGTCCCGTTTTCGCAATTTTTCGGTAGTAAAGAAGTAGTAGGCATTCTAGTGGCTAACATAAGGAAACTAATACGTCCCAATGCTATACTACAATCGCCCTCATGCCAACATACGTGTCATATCATCCCTGCGTTCGCTACAATTATCACGACTGCGTTCTTTACTAAACGCTGTTGGTCCGACATGTTCAAATTAATATCTGCCATAGAGTAGTAGTATAACTTTTTGGCTCTCTCACTCTCTTACATACGCATGTAGATCCTTCTCTACTCCTCTTCTGCTTTCCATATATTGACAAGTGTCAAGGCGAGAGAAAAGTCTTTGAATGTGTATGCGGTGGCAGTGATGTTAGAACTTGCTACCACTACCGCCGCTCCCGTCTTGTCAAACCGGGGAACAAGTTGAGGGAAATTCTGAAATGAGTTTTACTACTTCTCAGCTCTCAAATTACTCATTCTATGCTAATCAACAGAGTCTCTATTAATTTTGAAACAGCTGCTCCAGCTGCAAGTCTCTCTCTCGCTCTTATAAATATTCCACCAATTTGAATTTTAACTCAAACCGGTTTTAAGAATATTATTTTCACTCTGTAACACACTCTGTGAGCAAGTGTTCGGAGATGTATTTGTGTCGGCACAATTCATTCTCACTTGAGCACCCGTTCTTTCCTTCACACTACTGAAAGACAACAACTGGTTACATGAGTATCAGGACAACAAAGGCTTTTTCAACTCACTTGCTTTCATCCGAAGATGTATACCGGTGGTCGTAGATACTCATACATTACTTCTGTTATCACCATTATTTCATACATTATTAATACTGCATAGCCATCATTTCGGAAAATGGCTTTATCAGCATCATTTTAGCTCGTAGAGTGTTTGAGTACTTCTACAGATAATAACGTACAACAACAATCATATACGCTCTAAGTTGAAGAGAGTGACCGATCTTGTAGCTCTTGTAGTTTATCAGTCAGCGGTTTGTCCTACTAGATGTGGAAACAAGTAGAAGTTAGCTCCGCGGTTACTGCTAACATATATATCTGCTGCTCCCATCCAAGGGCATGTGAAGTTGGCTGCAACATATCTAGTGGAATAAAATTCAGTGCTTCTGGGATATCTCCACTAGATGCCTGTCTCTTTGCTAATGTCTATATAAAGTAACGCCAGGGAAACTTTGTTGTCTGATCAGGTACGTCGGAAGATGAGAGAAAGGGGAGTGTAGTAAAATGGAATGAGTTACTCTGTGTGCAAGTGTGTAGTGTGTGTGTCTGTGTGTGGGAGCACGAGAAAAGTTGGTTTCGAATTAGAGATAACTCTAGGCGGAGTGTAAGGGAGCTAATGGATTCCACGTTGGTCCTCGTGATAGATCGCACTGTGCATGCACACACACCATTCTGTTTCTCCTTGTCACATCTACAGAAGGGGATTTTTCGCATGAACACTTTTCCATTAATAAAATGGACTTAAAGGATGAATTAGATTTATTCACAAATCCTTATATTGTGTTTACAGAATATCATCTCCCTTTTGAAATCCAATTAAACCTCTCTCTCTCTCGCTGTCTCTCTCTCACTGTTTTCATATCAAAAATGTGTACGAATGAGTCTCATTTCAAGTAATATTAATGCTAATCAAATTTATATAATATGAGATCCCGTTGATGGCAGTGACATAGTTGCATACGAAGGTACTCAATGCATGTCAATGCTGAGAATTGATTTCTAGTGAGTTAATACGATTGTAAAAATCACAGTCCTTGTTTCACTGAAGAGCTCTCATTCAAATCGCCGTTGACGGTAATAATAGAGGGTATTAGTGCACCCAGGGCAATCGATCCCGACTGAAGCTTCCCGATACTGCAGCAACATTTGTGCAGGCATTAAAAGCATTATGTGACCGGGTGTCAAGTGTCGATGTGATGGAGCATGAGCCATTCTATTCCTGCGCCTCACTGAATATGTGTGAGCGTGTAAACAAAAGGATGAATCCTGGTAAAGTTATACGGTGGAAGAAATAGGGCCGGAGTACTAGTCTATGTAAATGAGAGGGATAATAAATGTGGCATGTAACTAATGTAATCAGGATGGAAAAGAGGATTTCGCACAGCCATATACACGCATATCGCTTGAGCTAGTTGATCGCCATGCGCTGTTCATATACTTAAAAACAGAGAAAAGACAGTATGTATGAGCAATATTTTTTAGCACGCAGGTCGAGAAGGTTACTACTTACACTTCCAGGTGCGTATACGGGATAAATGTTTGCTTGACAAGGCACAAATTTTTCCTGAACATAAGCAAAGTAGTGGAAGGTACAGCAAAGGGTTATGCAGCCGACATGGGTGGCTCTACCTTGCGAGCAAAAGCTTGCTTGAGTTACGCATACATGTAGAATTAGAATATTCACGTCTTTTTCTGAATGTATTTTAATGGAGAACTCCACCTTTTCCTTGCTATAGGTGTAATTAAGTCCTGCGCCTTCCTTTATTCATTTGGGCCTCCCTATTTAACGCTCATGCTCGGATCGATGAGACACACACAAACTCACTACCCCACGCATACATATCTGAAGTGAATGGCAAACGCATGGAGAGCATATAGACCAAAACTTTGCCGCTTCTCCCACTTGCACTTTATGGGAATCCTATCTTTCACGTTAACTGACTTTTTGTCGGTTCTATTATATTGGAAATGTCGCAACCTTCCCGCTTGCTTCCTCTCCACTCACATGCCTTTGCAACCTCTCTCCGTCTTGGATATGTCAGTGTCTGTGTAAGAGTAAAACTGGGAAAACTTTCTGCTCGATTCTCTGCGGATCTATCATGTAGCTGCTCTATCTATGGTGGTGATGATGATGACGAAGACTACTACTACTGTGGTGCTACTACTACTTCACAGAGTTTTCCCGTTAAATCCTTTTACAAACACAAGTTTCCTCTCATCCTCAGCTTTCCTGTCTACACACACGATGCCGAAAAATTTCCTCAACCTCTGACTTTTCCCTGTTCCCATTTGGATCATCGTTACCTTTTATTCCTTTCCATGTAAACTTCTCCCTTAACACGAGTATTTCTTTTACAAATACTCCACTACAAAATCTGTATTCACTATGCCTATGGAACTTGACTCACGTTGTGTGTGGTTTGATTTTTTGCATGACTATAGTCTAGTACTTTTATAATCATTTTGTGCACTACAGCTGCATTGGCGCTATTAATGTTCCAAACGTGAAGTTCACTTAACTGTCAAAACTTTTGGAGGGTGCCGAACTATCCTGAGGGTCTTAGTATTCTCGACTGTATTATCATAATGGCTACGTTACCTACTGCATCCTTTGGAAAGCATGTACATGTGTTATGCCGCCGTAGTAGTTACTCACGTTCGTAATAGCCTATAAACGGTTATTTTCCAAATGGCCCATAATGGTTTACTCTAGTCTTTAGAAGAGGACTTTGGGGTATTTTTTTCAATGCAAACACGTACGCACACACTAGCATGACTTGGAATATAATGTTAGAAAAAAGCTAAATGGAGTAACCGTGGGGGGTTGCCCAGATTTTTAGCAGGAATAATTTTCCCTTTTTCATACGCGGTCGATCTCTTTGCTTTACTCTAGGAGGAAAGGTTAGCCTTACGCTTCCACTGCAAACTGTGTTGGTCGCAGACTTGTAGATTATTTGTAATGCCTGTGTGTATACGTATGTTGTGTATGCTTTATGTGTTGCAACAGGAGAGTCAATGGATTATTTACTGTGTGCCTCTTTGTCTGTGCTTAAGCCCATGGTGAGTATAAAGAACGGAAAACTATGGTGGCGGGATGGCTTATTTAAATGATGATAGTGTTGGTGGTAAAATGGGTCGAGCGGTGCGGCCCTGTGTACTAACGACTAGTCACACTCTCAGACTGTTGTGTCAATTAAGGTAATAAATAAAATAGGAGATCTGTTTATGAAGGAGGGGTGGCTGGTTATTCAAGTGCCACGACCACAAAAGCCACAGGAGACAGATGCAAGTCCTTTGTGTCACGTGGTATTCATTTACCCGGTTATTTATCATTCTTTTTTATTGTTGTTTCTTCTCGAATTGCATGGGATGTGCTGTTCCTTTTGGACGTACTCTCTTGCCGTTTGCTTTTCAAACGCCCTCTCCTTTCATCTCCAAGCTTTGCTGTCGCTCTCTCTCTCCCCAATGTTTCCTCACATGTAAAATGGTAACTGTTTGTCTGTATAAACTGCTTCCTTTTTGATACTTTTTCTTTTACTTGTCAACGGTAAATAGTCGGAGCACATTTCGTTCTGTCTCTATGTTTACTTCATGACTACAGAGAGGAGGAACCATTTTTGATTATTTTATGCTCATTGATACTTGCACCATCGTGTAGTCAAAACCAAAATCAATCCATCCTCATCATGCTTTGTCGCTATTATGACTGATGTCGAGCGATTGAAATTCAATCATAGAGTCTTTGTCTTCATTCAACTTGGTCGCTCAACGTGCGCCGTGGACGAATGCATTGTATTACTTGAATTTAACTCACATGCATGTATGACAGAGAGGAATGCAAGTTTTTTTATTAGAAGAATACGGGGAAACACATGGCAATTGAAAACACCAATCCCATCATTTCACATGAATAAATCACAAGTCTACTACACAATCCTGTATATCTTGAGACGGGTTATTCAAAATGCATGCGACATGCTGCAGTACATATGTTGGTAAGCTGTAGAATAATGCCTTTGTGGCCATCTACCCGAGTACCATTACTATGGCTGGATATGTAAATGATAGGGGCAATCGATAGTCTTCTCCGAAAGCCTTTTTGCGTTAGAAAATTTGAAGAGAAAAGTGTAGGTAACGTTGCATGTACTGCTGCCTGGTCATTTCCTCCTCTACTGCATGCCTGTCATTTCAAGCTTGATTGTACGGAGCTCGTATCTCTCCCTCTGTTTCGGTTTCTATGACACGTAAGATTGGAGCTATATGTATGCTCCAAGTGCCTCTAATGCGTAAATGCACTGATTAACATTGAAAGGATAAGTGGTCAATACGTGGGGAAATAGATTTCATGTCTTGCACGACAGCAATCATTAGACCTTCACATACAAGCCTTCCTTGCTTGAATGTTGCACGGAAAAACTTCAATTGAAAGCTCTCTGTGCTTTCATATATAATGTCTCTGCTTTTTGGTGTTCTTTATGAAGTCATTTCAGCCCATCGAGTATGAAAATAATATTCTCAACATCTCCTGCTCAGTTTGGTCACCTTTGTGTGGTTGCAGGTGGAGCGATGATCGTGCGCTACCGTAGAAACTGGACGGTGTGGTATTGTACGTACGGGTGTCGAGGTGAGCAAGCGATCTAGTGCTTACAAGGCTCATTACTGGGACAGTTACAAGGATCAAAGTTATAATGAGATAGCCTATGTACAACATAAATTCATAGAAAGAGAGAGAGAGCACGTCTGAATATCTACCGCACTGCGGCACATGTGCTGGTGCTTGCTGATAGTTGTGACAATGTATAAGTCAGCAGGCTCACTGTGGTCACCACCAACGCACAGCAACAGCAGCCCCTGACCTATGAGGTGGCCTTCGATATAATATTAATAAGTATTATTATTATTATATTGCAACTACAACTGAAATTATATAAAAATGTCTGTCTTGGTCGGGTGTGTACGTAGAGTGATTTGTTGCTTGACATCTAATCTTTCCGGTTGTAAAACAAGTCTTGGGTCTCAGCAGTTGGCCCTTAAAAGATGTACTCACTTAGTTACATTCTGGTTAAGATTATACACACCTGAGTTGTGGATGTGGTAGCAGAAGCAGGAGCATCTATTCTCTCCTTAAGTTAATAAGCAGTAAGTACTCTCTGTGTGATACATCAGTGATGCGTGTGCATGCGTGTTTCTCCAAGCTACAACGGCTTTTATATCGTATGATTTCATTATTACTATGACCTTTCTTTGTTTCCAACAGTTTGCTGTGGATGAAATGAGATAAAGAATTATTACGTAGAAGAAGACGAGGATGTAGCAATCGTTTGCATGTTTTAATTTGTTTCCAACTATGTTCTCGTAATTAGAGATACAGCAAGTTCCACTCAATAGAGCCAAAAGCCAAGATGAAGAAAGAGGAGGAGGAGCGAAGCGGCGCAGCTGAGTGTGGCCATCGTGAATCATTCCCAATGTTTGGTTTGTTATCATCATTCCTCTTTTATTTTCTTTGCTCGTTTTTAACAGGTCTTAATACATACCTAAGGTTCCAAATCAGCAGGTAGCATTTTTGTACATCATTCAATAAATCTTCACACATTTACTCTTAATCCCCTTCCTGTGTTGCTTATTAGAGAGACGAGTGAGGGGCATTATAGTATTGGAACTGCAGGGTACTTAAGCGACTTTTAACTTGCTAGTCATCGTATGTGCTCGCATAGGAAAAACGTGTGCGTGCATGAGTCTGAAAATCAAGGGGCCCACCAAGGCTCGAGTGGGCAATGGAAGTATTAGTGCTATTTGTGCAATGTTGCTGGTGGGAAAAGTCCTACTATTGAAAGTTACAGTAATCCGTCTACAGAATCAGGCTTGCTAACAAAGTTAAGGTTAATTCTAGATTTTTTCTTCATTCAGTACATATGTGTATGAAGCTACTCCTCTTTCGGTCTTGCTCCTCGCTGATCCTTTAGTGGTACACTTAAGGATAGTCCTGTTGGGGAGATTAGCTTACTTTAGTCGTGTGAGTTTGATAGAAAAGCTGAGGACGAGAGGAAAGGAAATGTTTTCACTATGGGCATTGATGGTCTTTTCATTCTGATTCTGTTAGCTTTGGCTAAATTGAATGGGAGCAATCGGCTTAACTATGCACCCAGCAGTTGGCCTAATCGCTGTGAGTAATCGCTTCAAGTTTTGTTTTCACATAGTTCTTTTCCACTTCCCACTTTTCATCTACACCACTATACGTACGACTTAGCAGTTCGAGGGTACGCATGGTAATAATTTGACATTACCAGTGGAGTAGTACTACCCCTACAAACCAGCTATTGACAATGTGTATCATACTCGAAGGCTGGCTTTGACATGACGCATAAGTCCTGCAGAGAATTAAGTTTAATCCTTAGGGAAATATTTCGCCACCCTGCTGCATGGAAAGATAATGTTATACGTTCTACTGGTATGAAGGGCAGAGAGAGAGAGAGGAAAAAAGAGATCTCATCCCTACTGTATGCGATCAGCATGAGTTCATAGAATTAAGTATGCTTTTTACAGTCTTTTAGTAAATGTGTGTATTTGATGAGAGTCGTTGTTATTCCGGATATTACATATGCACACCCCCTTGATATCACTTAGGTATTCTTTGGCTTTTCATACCGGTTACTGGTTCGAGGGAGATAAATGGCACCAGCAGATACACGTATATTCTTGCTGAGTATTTAGTGTGCGTGAGTGTATATGTAAGACACCACTTGTCGGTACGTATTATTAGTTGGTATCTGCTGTGACAGCGCGATGCCAGATCCTTACACATCTCCTTCCACCATCAATAATACAAAATTGTATGGGTATGAGTGGCTGTATATGGAAAAAAGTTTTACTACTAGAAAGACAAGAGACTCCCGGACTTCCCTTTTTCATGCACGCAGGGTGATACTACCAACGTTGTTGTCAGAAATTCGACGAGCTTGTTTGTCTCCCCGGGTGATATGGAACGCAAGTGCCACCAAAGTTCCACAAACTCTCTGTATTTCCGTCTGTTTGACTGACTGACTGAGGGATAGATTTCATTGAGGAAGGAGATGCTGACAGAAAAATGTTGGTGGAAAAAATTTGGAGGAGGAAATATCCTGTCATTCACACCTGCCTCTTCTCTCTTTCTCACCCCACTTGCCTATCATTTACATATAGTTCTCTGATCGGAACACCCATAGGACAAGCGACTTTTTGCCGTCGTTCTTTTCTCTAACTTTGCTATCCCATCCAAATCTCTGTACTTATAACTCCCATAAGTGCCAATCCAAGCTTACACCACTTTGTCTTCTACCTCTACCATTGTCCACACGAACACACGTTTTAAACTTGTAAACTCTCTATGGGTAACAATTCAAATACTCGTGTATTTGAAGCAAACCTTGGAACTGCAAACGTCCTTCAGTGCCAGAGGTGGCATAAAGCATGAAAACTATTATGAGCCCACTGAAAAAAATTTACTGGAAGAAGATTAAAAGGAGACTGACGCGTTGGTACGCAAGAAATTCATTCAAGCATAAAGTCTGTCATATTGAAAGAGAATTCCCAAAGAGAGACAGAAAAATCATGGAGAGGCAGGAATGAATTTCAAATGTTTCCTAAAATAAAAACAGTTCTCACGGTGTTGACAGATGTAAGAAACATGGATTGCTCCAATTTCTCCCTCATCATTACCGAGCTTCGTTACTACCAAATTTTCTCCTTCTCTGGCGTACAACTTCCTGTTCCACCTCTATTCACCAATAACTTAAGGTATTTGCGAAGCAGCAAGCAGTTATTACGAAATTGATGCAGAGAAGAGTGAGTAGAGAGTTTGACATGAGAACGATTTACCTGTTGTCACTTGATAACTATTCATTTTTTTAAATGAGTTTGCTCACTGAAATCTTGAAATAGCCACTTATTAGCCATTTACGAGGGCCTCGCACAGATTTGGAGAAGGTACTTAGTACTTGCTCACATGGAATAAACTCTCGTGGCGTCGTGCATACGTAAACAGTCGTCGTGGTCATCCTCGTAAAACCCTTACTTCTTCGACTTTGGTTGTGTGTAGAATTACTCCTATCCTTACCCTGTTTCTCATCGTGATGTCAATGTACGAGTGCTCCCACCCACGAAACACACTTCAAGGGTCTCACAGTAAATGTTGCGTGAAGTAATTTGAAAATAACGCTATCATATTGCACATTTAAAGGCCATCTCAAGCATATGAACATATGCTACCCCTCTCACAGTTTAACTTAACCGTTTAGGCCTCAGACTGAGTACGTTTTCCTGTATTAAGCAAAACATAATCGAGACTACTAATAGCATAGAGTTTTGGTCGTCAGGCAGCATGTATCCTTCAGTTGGCCTTGTCTCGTATGATGCATCACATATGTACGAAGCTCGCGCGTATAAATTCACGCATGTACTTAACAAACTGATTTATGCCTGGTAGGACAGAAAGGAAATAAATCAAACTAGTCTTTCACTGTCTTGTCTTGGGGGCTACGTTATAGTTGAGTTATTATTTCCGTGACGAAGCGGCAGACTTTTTTGCATTTTTGCCATGCTTTATATGCTAATGAATGAAGGGATCTCTAAAGGTTTGTTATATGACTTTCAAGTTTTCCAGTAGCTAGGTAGACACCGGAATTGCCGGCCTCCAGACCCACTCACGCATATATCAACAACACATTTACAAGGGAAATATATTCTACTAAGGTGGCCATTAATTTTCAAAGAGTGCTGATAGCAGGCTATCATTCTATTCACACACACTGAATTCTATGGGAGCAACTAAGTATATCCGGCGGTGAAAACATGGTGGATATGGGGATAAAATTGACACGGAATCCTGGAGTAAGTTGTAGCTCACTGATAAGAAAACACAGCAACATGGGGGCGGATGTGCTAAATTCGGGGCGTTCCTATCATTTCCACTCATGTTTAATTGAAGAAGCAAAGGTCGCCATTAGTGCGTCTCTGCGCGCATAGGCAGCATAAAAGTGATAAGCTTGGACTATCCTTAACAGCCAATATGTTTCATCTCATGTGAATTAACATGTAAAAAGTAATAAAGTGGTACTGTCTTCGAGGATGGGATGAATGAAGGTTCCTTCTGTTGTCAGATGCCTCTTACTAAAGTGACGACAAATAAGCTCCGAACTGATATGCGTACACATGTTCACCCAAAGGCTACATTTAGACATATGCGGCGGATGGAGGAGGGCGTCGTAGCAGGTTGTTATTAATGATAAACCTTTATGTGCTGGTAGTATAAATTGAACTATATGAAAAGCAGGAACACAGTTCAGGAAGATTATGATGAAGCAGTTGTGGCTGAACTGGAAGAAGACTTAATCAGAGGGAGTCATAAAAAAATTATACGATGGAAATGAAACGAGGCAACAGACGAAAATCAATTAGGAGCCGATTAGTTTGAATTGTTTATTGCAGTTTAACTGTGGAAAGCTTCTTTTTTCTTTCTTATGCAGTATGGGAATATGAGATATTGCAATCGTGCATTGAGATGCGCTTCATCCCCAAAGTTGTTTATTTATTTTGAGCGCTTTCCCTCACAATGTGTGTTTGCTTTTGTGGGTGTATATTTATGTATTTCTGATGATGATTATGATTATTTCTCTTAAGTGATAACCTCAAAAAGGGATCCCTCTTTCCATAAAAAGTCTGTTTGTTTTCCTCAAAGAAGTCATTATGATTATTACACTTATTATACGTTGTGTGTAAAACACATCCCTGTGCGAGTGTCTGTGTGCTTGCTTTTTTATGTGAATGGGAATTGAGACATTAAAGAAACTGATAAGGAATCCATTGAGGCTTGATACGCGCAGGCATTTAAACACTATGGTCCACTATAATTTTGTCAAGTTTTTCCAATGGGATTTTCACCTAGACACAACACACTTGCACCATGTAATGGCACATGTGTAAGTCAAGTCTCAGGGCTGGCATCTAAGAAGCAACACATGTAATTATGGGAGGTACACAGACACACATCAAACTACATCTTCATACACACTTGAGCGGACAGGCAGATGTCATATGGTATGAAAACTATTGTTCAGTGTCATGTGAGTGAGCTGGTACGAATGGTAAGGCAAGGGCGTTGATCGAGATGATGGTATGGTGGCAATACAACGATGATGAAACTGGTTTCCGCCCGCTTCAGCCCCACCACGTGATCCTTTGGCTCCTTCCTACTGACAGCTTGATTATTAGATTATTATACGTGCATGGTCGGCTTACCAAAAATTCTCAACTTTGATCCCTCCACTCACTCATTTCAACTCTCCATAAATGCCTAAACTATTATTACGTTCCACTGCGGCTCCATGTTTCATCTATTGCAAGTAATGCACATATATACATTGTAATTAGTTGTATGCAAGAACCTGCCACACAGCGCTGGACAAAACAACGGGAGCTCATTAAGTCCACAAGACAGGATTCATCCGCTGGAGATGTTGTACGTATGCATGTGACTTTATATTCAACTTAGGCGCACGTATAATCGTGTCAACTGTTATGGAAGCGTTGGATGACTACGTTGTGGTCAGCTGTGTGGTTGTATATTGAAGGGCATGAACTTAATTAACAAACGTCAGCCTTACCTATCTTTCCTTCAGTCATGAATACACAAAAATCAGCCCCTTCTTAAATTTCGAATCCATCACTAGACAACTATTTTTCACAATCTCCAGTGCAAAATTCGACTTCTCTTCAAAGCTTGTAGGAATTAAACAAAAAGCGCCTACAGCTAATGCTGTAGACTAGTGTGCTTTGCTAACGAGGAAACCATGATTTTACTAAAAGTGCACCTCAACATCAGACACAATTTGAAAACAACATTTTTGTTACACTTTGATAATGCCATAAAAATTCAATGCAATTTGCTTCAAGCTTAAGTTTGAATGGGTCATGCTCTTGTACATGATTAAGGTACAATTGCCAATTATACTTTAATGGAAGACTAATATAGCGTAAAAGCATCGAAAGTTGAGCTTGTTAAGGCAAGGCGAGAAAGTGAGCTATTATTAGCGTAAATAAATCAGTATATCAAGTTTGAATGAATAATTGTATTTAGTTTTCAATATATATAACACCAGTTTCAAAAATAGAAGATCAACTGAGAGATCAAGTTCGTCAAAATTTTCTCACTGCATCCCTCCCTCCTGTAAGTAGTAATCGACAGTGTGCTACTTTTTATCAATGATCACCCAGAGATCAGCCCAAAATTCTTGGCAGTTCAACATGTGTCCTCTGCTGTGTACCCTATGATGAAAATCCCTCAGTGCCCTTGAGGAGAAGCAACTTTTAAATTTGCTCTAAATATGAAGTAAAGTTGCTTCAATTTTGTCTGCTGGAATATCTGTGTATGTGTGAAGTTCTTGCAATGATTCAGTTACAAATTCGTGCTCTTACTCAATCGTTCACATGATTTTCAAATAGCAGCCCATTGGGAAACCCTTGGTTGATAATTTGACCTCAAATCGTTCCTATTTCACCGCTTTCGTCTAATAGTCACGCAATGCACAATAATACTCATGTCTGTTACCAGCAGCACTATTCAAGTCTCTCCTCTTCATTAATTCCAAAAGTTCCGAGTTACCTGTAGCCCTTTGAAATAACATGTTACAGAAGCTACAAAATGTGCATAATGGTAGCAGCAAGAGCTTAAATTGAGGCGACCGTGTACGTGAAGTGGCATTCGAAGGCATGCTTCAGGCTTTATATTGGCCCATTTTGGTAGCATTTATTCAGAGGCAGACCAGTAGCATATTACATCGGTTTGCATGAGTTGGTGAGAAACTATGCAGAAAATGCGACGTGAACAAATAGCTCTGTTAATTCTGGAATCAGTCGTGTAAATGAGAAAAGCGCGTGGACACATGATACGCGAATTCTTTTCGTTACTGCTAACATTCCGTGCGATCGCGGCTGTGCTGACCGGAAGGCATTGTATGAAGAACACACACATGTGTTTCGCCAGCGGTCGTACTCATGTTTTTTACCATTATAATTTGAACAAAATTTAATTACACCTTAGTTCCTGGCTGGATGAGGAAGAAGAAGTGCGTATGTATACACTGTAACATGAAATTAAAATGTGTGAATTTAGCCGAAACGGAGTCGGCAGGCATAAACTAAGAATGAGGACGTGATGAGGATTTACTAGTAGTGGAGCAATGCGTTTTGCTTTATCAATTTCATTTACCGATTACGCGTATTTGAGCGAAGGGTGTGTGGTTTTGATGATTGGTCCATCTCTGATTTTTCTGTTGAGAATAAGAGTGTACTTATGCTGCCATTTTCACGTGCTGTAATCCGCAAATCACTATGGTTTCCTCCATATTATGAATGAAGCTTGGTGAATTACCATTTTTTGTCCTCACTTGCTTCACAATGGACCTGGAGGGCAATGTTTGATCTCCCTACTACAAATCTAATTATTGTAGTTAATGAGTTGCAAGTTGTCTGAAAAAAGGAAGCATGAAGTTTGAAGGAGGTGACGGCTTCCCTCATGCCATTGCGGTAAGAAAGATGTGGCAACTGACGCCTTGCACAAACATACAAGATTATTACTAGCTGAGCATATAGTAGTGTTACCGCTCTAAAGCACTACCATGTAATCCAGCCGGTTTTGAAAATAGGAGCATTACACGTTTGTATGAATCAGCATGAAAAGAAGGAAAGCTGTGCTGGACTTGTGGTTTGTTAGTGTGTTGGTTGTTAGTAGTAATATGTGTAATGTATGGCTGCAAGAGGAGGGTTTTTCATGTAATCTATTACTTAACTGGGGCTGTAACTTACTTAAATGCATGAGTAAAAATTGCATCAAACATAGCTGTATAGAGGTGAACTGGAGTATGTACGGGTCGGGAGCATGAATTTAAGTGGGTATGCATGTCCGTCAGTGGGTATGATCATAGCAAGAATAGTCATAATGATAATAATAATAGTTACTGGAGATGGTTGTGGAAAAAAGGACGGAAGGTCGGACCCCCTGAGGGAGTCGAAACGGATGTGCCACGTGACAGTTGTGATCAGATAAGACAAAGTTTCATAAGAAATCGCGTGTGTTAACGTAACAATTATATTAGAGGTTTGAATGCTCATCTCACGAAATCCAGAACCGAAAACCGTAATTTACACTCAGATTATGCTGTCAATCAAGTTGGAACCCTCCCCAAAGCCCCATCCGCAGCAGTAGTACACTCGTATGAGAAGGCACGGTGTGCTTGACATGCCTTCTGAAGAACTTTCTGGATAGCCTGGACTGCCGGTGTAAAAGGTAGAGGAACAACAAGTACTGTGTACATGTAATGTAAGTAGTACACTATTACACCTAATGTATAATTTCAGTTGCCTTTTCAGTTATACATCTACTTGACTCTTCTCTCTCATATGTGAGATCGTCAATGTCCAGCAGAACTGGAAGGTATGGTTGAGCTTGATGTCTGTGTGGTTGGTGTGTGTATATAAGAAATGTTTATGAAACATTTTTTCCTCCAAATTATAAAACCACCTCAACCCCCGCTCCAATTAAAATACACGCAAACAAGGCTCCTGGCGCGAGAAGCAAAATGTTCCTTTATAATTATCCATCATTATTCCCTTGTTCTCACGATGGTTATGCTGTTAAATCTGGTACATGGAACTGAAGGGAAATTTCGGAGCAGCTTCAGGCACAGCTTAGTCTTTCCAACAGCTTTCCCCAGTCAAAATGCGGACAGAAAAACCCTTCTTTACATCAAGTCCGGTCCAAAGAAAAATCTGGTTTGCATCTCTCATGTCAAAACTTATCATAAAATATCATCTGAATATCATGAGGACAACAACAATATCTCAGTGGACAACAATGTTGATAATATTCCCAGTAACAATGCTCACGGACCAATTACATCTACCAGTGTGTGTGTCAGGAAGCTGTTCCACAGCCGGGACCATCAGAGTGCGATAATATTTGTCCCTTGCCATGCTGACAATGTTACTAATCCCTTGGGTCCTGTCCATGAGTGTGTCGTGATTCTCTAGATAATCTAGCAGTAGTAACAATGTCAGGGTAAGGTTACCCAAGTGCATACAAATGTAATTATATCATGTAGACTGAATTTGGACACAAGAGTTTGACTTATGCTAGGATCACCTTGTTCAGTCCTCTATGCAGCTATAGTTGAGTTGGCGAAGATCGGTAGTGAGAGCACATTGATTTACTGGATGATAGTGGGACATTATGTGGGGGACAACTGTAGATTCTAGAGTCCCCGCCTAGGTAATACAAATGAATTACATGCAGCTGGTAGGCTACTCGATGCCTTCACATGCAATGCACTGGAAGAAAAATAATGAGATAGTATATACGTTTGTTCTTGTCTTGCTTACTACTTTGTCTTTCACAGTCAAGCATCTCATCTCCTGTCTTGATGTCAAATAATAATGCCACATGAGTTTGTAGCCCACACAATAATCTAATCCTTGGTATATCGAGAACGATGAGTCTCTGCTTCTGTCTGCTGACAGAGAAATTAACGTAAATATTGTACAGTGCATGACGAGCAATTTAGAAGTATTACGTAAGGATCCACCAGCAGTTTTCTCACATCAACATCATCAGTAGCCAAATGATAGTGTAGCAATTCAAATACAAATGTACGGCCTGGGCAGGCGTGACGAGAGCGTCTGATTTGTTGAAATTGATACTGTTTATGAGGAGCGAATATGAATAAGACTATAGGGATCATACGGACAAAAACTATCTGTGTATCTATGTGTGTAATAAAGGATCTTTTTCGAAAGGTATGAAATGTAAAGTAAGTAATTTAATATTGTTTGATTATACGTATTGAATTAGCCGTGGGAGTCAATACATGAAGGGAGGCCTTAAAAACAGCAAGGTGAGTAGTTAGTGTGGAAGAACTACTAGTAATTCCACGTATTACAACAAGTAGATCAAAAGCTCGTGATGAAGTGCATATTACGTACGTACATGTGAACTCAGTAATATTATGCATGTGAGTGTGTGTACAAGTCAAACAGTGTACTGAGGTGAGATGCTGGAGATAGTGGGTTTCCTGTGTGGAAATCCAAATAGTTTGCATGATGATCAGTGTTTTCAAGTTTTTCTAGCCTTGGGAGATGTGGACGGGTCGTAATTGCAGCCTTTAATACTCACATTAACATAATGGAGCTCGAATGCCGCCGACAACCATTTGCATACAAATAATCAGCATGACGCCTATTCATTATTATTACGTTCACCATTTCCTTCCTTGTTTCCATGTTTACCCACTAACAGATGCTGCTACTACCACCAATATAACCACTCTATTAGTTTATGTGCACATCCCTACGTGTAGATTTAGCATGATGATGAGGCGAATGATGATACCTCTCTCTCTCTCTGTTCGTGTCCGTGTGTGAAAGCATATGTTGATAGTGCATAGCAGAAGCGTTAAATGAATAGCATTGTAAGTTGTAACAATAGAAATGTATCAGCAGCAGCTCACACACATACACATCCACACGCTTCACAATGTATACTCTGACAATGATGTTATCCCTCCAGATCTGTGAAACAAAAACCCATTCGTCTTCCTCCTATTAATTAACAAATAAAGTATCATCAAATGAATGAGCCAAACATAGACGAAGACTACGTCACTCCAAAAGCTCCCACGCATTCATATTCATATTCATCAGTTAAGTACAAGGTGAATTCTTCTACTCGACCCGGTAGTTGTTGCCTTTTACATGCGCCATTTGCTCCCTCTCAACTATACCCACCCACTCATGGGAGCTAACTGGAACTGGAACCCTTCGGGCTTAAGTTTTATCGGGTCCACATGTACTAAATGAGTGATAAATATGGTTCAGATAGTGACATTGCTTGTTCTCTCATGTTTTCTAATTTTTGGAGACACTTGCGTTTTGGGCTGTAAATATATTACTTATTATGTAGATTAGACCAAAGTCACATTTCCCCATCACTTTCCTGCCTCATCAACCA
>JAQIWI010001114.1:0-18903 GCA_034698825.1 Deuterosminthurus bicinctus | reverse complement strand
AGTTAAGTTGCTTTCATCTCTTGTATCCTCGAATCAATTCAGCTCGCTAAAAATTATCTACGACATTTCGCTTGATTCAGAAAGTTTAACATGTGGGCTTAAGCCCATTTTAGATTCCTTAGCACAGACCATTGAAATCAAAACAATTACAAAGACCGACCCAAATGAAACAATATCATTGCAAAGTGTCAATAAATTTGATCATCATACAAAGCTAGTTGGGATATTTCTGCCGAGTTTAAACATGGAAAATGCAGTGGAAACGTTATCAAGCGGTAGCCTTGCAAACTGGAAGGAAGACTATGTAATATTTGCCGTGGAATTTCCAGCGCATGCCCAACATCTTCTGGCACATTCATGGTTAAACTTTCACGTGAAATTCGGCATCATTGTACACCCAGATGGTGTCACCTCGCTACGACTCTACCACATCTGCGCCCACTGCCCAAAGAAAGACTTAAAATTAGTTCATAATTACCGGTACGAGAGCAACACTCGAATTCACATGAAATTCCAAGATCTTCATAAAAATTTGCACCAAAAGAACCTCTTAATCTCTGCACTGACAGCCAGTGGCGACGTTCAAGTCCGAATCATAAACGGAACTCCACTTGCTTATAAAACCGGTGGTACCCTGCTCCGCATGGCCATAACTCTGTGTGAAAATTTGAATGCCACTTATTCTCTAATCCCTCGCTCGGTACCCGCGATGAAGAAAGTCAATGGAAGCTTTGTTCCTGGTTTATTTTATGACCTCGTGCAAGGACATGCAGATATGGCTGTTGCTGGTGCAATCGTAGAAAGTCATGCGCAGTATACCGATCTATCATTTCCAATCGGCAACAATGCCTTCACTTTCTTCCTGTCAGCTCCTCAACCTGTTTACGGCTTTGAAGCGGCAGTCAGACCTCTTGACTCTGACGTTTGGTTTGGACTCTTCTTAAGTATCTTCGTTAGCGTTTTTTTGTTTCAAATACTTCGAATCGTCTCCAAGATCCTTGAAATACCGCTCACCCACGCGTGGTCCTTTGGAAAAGAGCTCGAATTTTTCTTCTCTACCTGCATACTTCAATTTGGTTTCCAAATCAAAACATTGTGGAGTCCATTAAGAGCGTTTCTACCGTCTTGGTACATGTTTGTAACCATAATGTCTACTGCCTACTGTGCCAAATTGTACGAAGCATCAGTCATACCGCCGTTGGAATGGATCCCGCGTACTTTTTCCGAGTTGGGCAACTCACTCGACTACAACATCGCATATCTAGAATTCGGCTCAGGACGATTATACTTCACGTCAACATTCAATAGTGCAAAAGATGGTTCAGGTGAGCGACAGATACCTCTTCGCATGGTTGGCATGGACTATCAAACATGCTTTCAGTCAGCGCTTCAACGAGATCCACGATCGGCTTGCATTGGCCTTGCACTGAATAGTGATACTGAAAGGCACGTGCAGAGTATAGCAGAGCGGGACGGACTGGCGTCTGAATTATACAAGAGTCCGGATTTTATAATGCATTTTCACAGTGCTTTTCTTTTTCCTAAATCTTCATTGTTGGAGTCGGCCTCAAGACCGGTATTGGCCCGAATAATGGCTGCAGGGTTGAAGTATTATTGGTTTTTGCGGTCTGATTTTGAATTAAGACAAGAGAGGAAGGAACAAGGGGGTAAGGCGGCCAGGTATTATGTTAAAGAAGACGAGAACCAAGAGCCCAAAGAACTAGACTTGAAGCAAGTCTACTATGCTTTTGCATTAGTAGGTTTTGGTTTGGTAGGTTCGTTGCTCAGTCTCTTGGGTGAAATTTGGCAGGGGAAAATGAAAAAAGACGTCAAACATTTTTTGGGTAAGATCTATGAGAACGTTAGGGACATTTACAGAATAGCAGGTGGGATACCGCAAAGATTGTTTCGGTTCGTGATTGGTGATCAATCATGTAATCCAACAGAAATACGAGTCATCGTGGTCAAGGGGCTAGAGCCTACGCTGAACAGGCCACATTGAGGGTTGAATTCCCTGGTTCGACCAAAAAGGCGAATCGCCAGTGTGTAACAGCCAGGTCAAAAAATTACCCCGAGATTCTTGTTTCAGAATTGGTAACCAACACGCCGATAGCTTTAAAACTTCAAAAGTTATTCAAGTTCAAAAGTGTAAACCTATCACTGGGCCACCCTGTATACATTTCGAGCTTAGCTAATAAACTTTAAAAATACATTGTTGTGAGCGCAGCCCTTTCAACTTTTTTGTTCAACATGATTTTCAACACCTCTCGGAATCGAGGTAGCATTATGTCCTTTAATTCCTTGAATCTTTAATCTGCAACCATATCATTTCACAACCTCTCAGTATGGACCACATTGAAATCCTGTGGAGCCAGTGAA
This sequence comes from Deuterosminthurus bicinctus, assembly GCA_034698825.1. Lineage (NCBI taxonomy): Eukaryota > Metazoa > Arthropoda > Collembola > Symphypleona > Bourletiellidae > Deuterosminthurus > Deuterosminthurus bicinctus. The sequence continues at coordinate 16,524 of JAQIWI010001114.1, read as the reverse complement.
AACCCTGGAGCTGGATCAAGCGGCGCATCCTTACTTTCTTCTGCAAGCTGAATAGAAAACTTGTGGTAAATGTTAGTGAAATACAGAAACAGAGTGTCACGAGCCAACGTTTCCCCAAGGCAGACCCTCTTTCCCACTGAAAACGGCATAAAAGCGTCGTGTTTTTTGAACGACTGTCCATCAGAACTCAAGAATCTTTCAGGCTGGAACGCTTCAGGATTGCCCCAAATCTTTGGGTTGTGGTGGATGTAATGCAAATTTGCCATAATGAAAGTTCCTTTGGGAATGTCGTAGCCATGGAACTTGACATCTTTTAGAGCACGATGCATCACACCAGTAGCGGCTATAGAAGACATCCGCATCGCTTCTGTGATGATTGCTTCAACGTACAGCATCCTGACAAACATAATTATATTATTTGACAACCCATTGCGTTATGATATCCTATAGAATGTGTTACTTTGGTCGATCAGCCAAAACTGGACTCCTGCTTTTCCCAACAACTTCATCTAACTCGGCATGAAGCTTGACTTGAACACCGGGGAACTTGGCCAGGTAAAGCACAATCCACGACAAAGTGTTGGATGTCGTGTCAGCACCAGCCAGGAACATGTCCGAAACGACGGCCGTAAGTGATTTGACTACAAAGACAACAAAATTTTGAAAGGATGTTTTAGTCAGTTTTCAATGTCTGCTTACTTCCAGCGTTGCCATAGAAACTTGACGACGGGTCAGTAGTAGCTTTAATTTCTTTAAGATAAGCTTCAATAAAATCCCTTGGGTGGTCATCATAGTTGATCTCCTCCTTGTGCTTGTTAACGTGCTCCATTGCAACAAGCTGAAATTGTAAAAATGCTTCCTGGACAGCACCAAATCCCGTCAACTTGGGAAATTTAACTGATAGTTGAGGAATCAGGAAGGCCAAAGGAGATTTACTGGCTAGTTTTCCAGCACTACAGGGGACGAAAAAACCAAATTTAATGAACCTCAACAACACGTTATAGCAGCCCAGTGACTTCTTACTCTTCACTCTGTTTAATGATGGACCAAAGCCGTGGGTCGTTCTGCTCGTAGCGAACTCCAGACAGGATCATCCACAATGTATTCAACACGGCAACTCCAAAGCTTCTGTTTATTGAGATCGTCCGGCCAGCATTTTTCTCCAGTCCTTTAATGAATTCTTTCAGCTCATTTGTGATAAGCTCTTCTCCCGTGTTTTTGCCAAAGCCAAAGTCCCGCAAGTGTCTTAGAGTGAAACGCCTTTGCTCTACCCATTCTTGTCCCTCCGAGTTTATCAAACCTGTAAAACAAGACAAAGTTAGACAAAATTGCTCAAGCATCTCAAGTTTTTAATGTCAAAATTGTACCGTGCGGTCCACCAGAGCTGAGAGTAAAGATTTCTGTTTGAGGTCTGCCTGACAATGCAGGGTCATTAAAAGCCTCACGGACTAGTTTCGGGTCGGACAGTAAGATTGTTCTACAACAAAAGGTTACAACTCTTAAGCTGCCATACGCTTAGTAAGACATGAATTCTCTGCAGATAATTTTAACATTACCTCTCCATTCCGAAATAGAAGGTGACGATGTCTCCATGCTTTTTAGCATACTTAGCGGTTGCAAGGTGGAAAAACGGCTGGAAATCCATTCCATTTCCAACAATCGGCCAGGCCCATGGTCCTTTTTTATACCAAATAATTCAAAGTTTTTTCATTAAAAAATTATTAAAGTAAGCAATCACCTGGAGGAAGCTTCCGTTTCTCACGTCGAACGTACAAATAACCAATCAAAGTGGCAATAAATGCCACAAGATACAATGTCCAAGCTGCCATGGTTGCTACTCAAGCATCACTCTCCATTTGTTTCATTCACGGGGAGTCTGAAGAGTGCGGACGTTCATTTACAATTCAATGGGAATGATGATGACTACTGCTCAAATCCCACTGCGGTACCTAAAGCAGCACAGTAATTGTTGCTTTCGGCCAGCACAACCGCATTGTTACGTGGCAATTTGATTGGAAATTCATGATAATGATGGAAAACCCTCACCACACAAAAAATTAAAGCAATGACGCACTCACGTTGACGCACTCACGTTTCAAATAGCTTTAGGGTCATGGAATCAGAAAGCTGACGCACATGCACGTGAACTACAATGCTTGACTTTAAATTTGATATCATCACAATGTCAGTTATTTGGCTGAAAAGTGTTCAATGTAAGGTCCAACTCAACATTAAAACTCGCAGCCTTGCTGTTCTCACGGGAGTGATAGCTTTGCGAGATGGATAACGGCATGTTGAATATTCGCAGAAGAAACTGCAAAATGCTTCAGACAAATATTGGCAATTGGCACCTTCTGGAGGGGGAAAATGGGTGTGGAAACATGAGAAGGATTTTAAGGTGTCTGTACGGAGAACCTTCAGCCAACAAAATCCACTTAGCACACACAAGGAAATTGTCCCACAAAAAATTTGATTTTGGCTTAAATGAACGGTAAAATTTCTCACATGAATTATTGAATGCTAGGAATTTGTAAAAGGGCACATTACTCAGAATTAGTCCCGAAAATTGAACACAAAAATTTATTCAGCGGGCTGTGCCGGTTAGCAGAATAAATTGCCTATAACGCGGACTTGATAGAAATGTCATTTCAACATGATATGAAATTAAAAGCAAAATTCCACTGATGAGAAAATTTTCATGGCAGTTGAAAAATTGGCATCAATTTCCCGAGTAACGATTTTCCTCAACTGCTCTAGCATTCTTTAAAGGACGACTGGCCTGGCAAAGCCCAGCATATTTTTGCTTCCTGATAATTTCTTCAGTCCTATGCAAGCTATGGAACCATGTCGACTGTACTCAATTCAGTCCAACTGTAAAGCAAACAGTGAATCCATGGAGAACCTAAACACGCAAACCCTCACCATCTCAGATTCACTTAAAACGTAAAAAGTCCGAAAGAGCACACTAAAAAATGGTAGTCGGGACGCCTGTTTACCAACCAAGTTGCCCGTTTCGGAGAATTCGGGTAAAACTCGGTTAGATCTGCCAAACTGCATATCTCCTGAACGGGCCATCCTATCAAGATGATTTTTCGACAGAGAAAATTTTTATTGGCTCTAGTTTGACCCATTTTGAAACCAGTACTCAAGCCGATTATCTTCATATCGAAAATTTCCTTATGTCATAATTAAACTACCATCCAATTTTCATAAATTTTAAATTTTCATTGCGCTGTGGATTAATCCTGAGTCTGTCTCCTTGATTTGCATGTGTTTACGAAGCTTATGGAACCAAAGTACTACAAGGTGAATTGTCGGCAGGCATTCTGTCTGCAGGCTTTGAGACACTGCAATAGTTCTGAAAATTGCTGAGCCATGGCAAAAGCAATCTTATCCAGAGGATGGGATTCCAAAATTCCTCCAAATTTCTTTCTTATTTTATTGGCTGACTAGAATAACAAAACAATAGATGTTCAATGCAGCACTGTATCATATACTGGTTTAGTTCTGATCTGGATGTACGAATCGACCATCGGGGGTTCACTGCACCATCTTGTAGGAAAAGCTTGCTTTAAGGATTTTGGTAGATCCTTGTTGATTCAAAGCGAACTAATTCTTTTATAAATTTTAAAGTTTCGTTTAGTTCTGGAAATTTTGAATTCAAGTTGGATGATGAGAATAAGTTGCTGAGAAAGTTGTTGATTTTATGATATTGATATGGCATCCGGGTCTTATAAAGCAGTTTCTAGCAACTTTGAGGCTCTTTCTTCTTTCAGAAAAGCTCGAAGAATGCGCTTGCACTCATTTCTTACGTTTCCTGTTCTCTTGAACTCATATGGAAACTCCTCGACGCTGATGATGATGGTACTGCGGATCGTGCATTCTTACCACAAGCTTTTTATCTCACCACCCCAACACCTGGAAAAGAGAACAGTTGTGCCTGTGGAATCCGATTCGTTATGGAAACATCGCCCCTCAACTGATTCCAGTACTTTCGGAACTGGAATCACCAGCACCGCAGCACAATGGGTTCACTACTAACATTAGTATTAGGTTACAATCATCTCAGTACTGGCGGGAACTCAGTAAAAGATCGATGATAGTTCCTGCAGAAAATTTCACAGATTTTTTAAATATGATAGCTCAAACCGTAGATGTAAATGTAGCTACACACTTGCATTGTACTAAGGAAGCCGCAACTAATACATTAAGTAATCCTGATCATTTTTCCAGCAGACTCATCGTTCGTGTTATTCAGCTTTTCAAGACTTTCATCATACTGCAATTAGCACTTAAATCTAATGACATTGAATAAACTCTTAATACATTAAAAGTGCTGAACTTGGTTATGAAGTTAGCGTAAATGTCATTGCAGCAATACCAAGACAGTGCTATCACCATTACTGTCAGACAGCTGCATACTTTTTACAGAATATGCATACTCAGTTGTTATATATGAAGTCACCCTTATTATTTTTCTAGAAATTATTTTTTTTGCAATTGACAGTCCAAATATCCCTCAGTTGGTCTTTATCACAACTGCAAAAATAACAGATTAAAAAATTACATCTTATCTGATGCAATAAACAATTATAAAACTTGCCCAGTTAAACTCGCAATTTCAACAAGAACAACTTTCCGAAATTCCTCCATTTTGACTTTTTACCCAATTTTCGAAGGCCAAATATGCTACTTTTATCTGCAATATTCTTCCCCGAACTCAAACCATCGTTGATGTGCTTCCCAGACAGCGTTAAGAATGCTCCATACTGATAAACAATGCATTGAGCTTTCACTTTAAATTATTTCAGGTCCACCTTACTCCGACAATAGTGGGCGTTGTCTCCTCATGAGCTTTCGCTGCGGCTTTCGTGGGATTGTATTGATTGTGATCGCTGACTTCTATAGCTTCATCTCTGTCAGTGCGGTCTTTGAACATTCCAAATTCATTGATATGACGCGGTTCATTGTTTTTGTCATCGAGACCATTGACTTTCATCACCATCAACCTTCGACAGTCTCCTTAAATATTTCTGTATATTCGAGAATTGTTTGTAGGTATCCTCAGTTCCTGCTCCAGCGTATTTCTAAACACTGCACTGCTCGGATTTTTTTCAGCCCTGCCAAATTAATGTTGTACTCTCAAACGAGTTTATTTTTCTGCTTCTTTCATTCCCACTCTGCCTTTGTGAGTATAAAGGAGGGCGTAGGAGATTTTCTCCTACTCCAAAATTCTCCTTTTTGGGGCCAACGATGGGATCCAGGCTAGCGCAAGAGACTTGATTAACTGGTCCAAAATCTGGTGTTTCCGATAAGGCTTACTACATTCATTCCACTAATAAACCAAAACGTCAGCCGAAATAACAATATTTTGCCAAGTAACAACCAGCATTTTCTGAGACGGGGGATCATACTTAGCATTATTACAGTAAACCTATAAATAATAAAGACATGACAATTTTAGGAGGCGTCACATGCCACCAAGTGAGCAATGAGTGTTGGCCTCCCATATTTACTTGATAGTTACAATGCCCTCCACCAATTGAACAAAGAGATTCTAAAGAATAAAAAGCAAGTTCTTAGTAAGATTATTAATCAGTGATAGTTAATTAGCATTCACATAAATATTTTCGATCATTTTATGCTTGAATAATTGTTGATTTTTTTATTATCAATTATTCTTAAGTACCTAACCCAGCAGTGAGCACACCGTGTCCAACATTTGACTCGAAGAGCCCAGCTTAATTAGAGACCGTGAAGATTGACTAGAAGCATCAGATTTAATGGACTCAAAGCCTAAATATTTTTTGTTGTTGGGTGAGGCTGAGCTGATTAAGATCCTCGATTCGTTTTAGCTGATGAGGCAGGCATTTGATTTGGTCTCCTGCAGCCGCTGGTTTTAAGATTAAACATGGATTAGGACTGTAGTTTGTTGACATTGACACTGACTTGGGACCAGACTTTATCGTTTAGGGCGGCGGAAGAGCTTCTGGTCCTTTGGGGGCTTTTTACTCGCCTGGAAAAAGTTGAAGTCAAAAAAACATGTAAAATTCAAAATTAATTGATCATTCATAAATTAAATGGATTGTGTCTAAAATTTGTTATATTGAGACACTTTAAGAAAAATAAATTTAGATTATTGCGATTAATAGCCTTAGATCACGAAGATATTATTCAAAGGCCAAAGTTTCTGACATTCCTCCGTTTGAGAATCACCCTCGGTTACTCCTTTGGACACCCCACTGGTTCCCCCACTCCTTGGTTTGAGTTTTTCGACAGTAGTTACTGCTGTACCAGGTTATTTCGATAAACCCTTAGTTTGCAAGACGGCGACAATAATTTTATCGGTTCAAAAGAAAAAATCACTCATATCTCGTTGACAGAATGTTTATTCGAATCACCCCCGTATCCAATTCAGAAAGTATGTTGTCCGGGTCTTACGTTCCTTTGAAGAAAATCGCAGTTCGTTCCATAACAATCAAGACGACGGCATTACAGCAGAGCAACTGACACCCTTCGTATAAGGCTACTCGCAGCAAACACTGTGTAGTTCACGGTAAACTCGCATCGAGTTTTCTTCAGCAGCCCATTGTGACGTCACCTACCACTTCTCCCTACTCCCCATCAATCTCAAGCATGTGTCATCAGGCCGAAGTGAACGACGCAATAGGATGACGTATCTTTTTGTTGGGCTACTTTCGGGTTTCAATTTATTGCTGCCGACTGAGTTGACACCCGGACTTGGGACTTGCAAAAGACCCTCTTCCAGGTCAAACCCGTCATTACGATATAACTTTCGTGTCAATCTGACAACTATTGTGACTTCCAGGTCGTGGGTCAAATTGAATGAATCTCAGGCCGCTTCTAAAGCCACATCCCGTGGCTATGAGCTGTAAATAGCCTTGCTTTATACCTGCAGAAGAAGAAATTGCCAAATATATCAGACAAATATTCGAAATTGGCACGTTCTTCAGCGAGCAAATGGACATGAAATAAATAACAAGTATTTTTATTTGTCATCCGAGAAACTTTAAGCTACCAAAGCCCACTTAACACTCACAAAATTAAATTGCCCAACAAATCACTCAACGTTGGCTGGAGTGATGATGCTGAAATTTCTCACATGGAACCCTGAATGCTTCGAATCGTGAAGGTACATTATTCATAGTTGTTCCGGGTGTAAAAGTAAATTCAACGGCCATCAATGGGTAGCAGATTAGACTTTCAATAACGCCAACTAGTTAGAAATGGGAAGGGGCCGTTAAATTAAAGTTAAATCCAGTGCCAGAAGATAATAATAAATTATAAGTTTTCCTCCGTTTCCCACGAAGCGACTCATTATATTGCTACCACTCAACATTCTCCTTAAATACCTGGAAATGCGGCTTGTTTGCTTTCTAACTCCCGTCGTTTTTTTAACACTACCAAACCATGTCGACTCTACCAAAGTTGCTTCGAATCACCTGCGCCATTTTAATTTTAGTTCAGTCTGCAGACTTTATACCCCAGCAAAGCAAAGAAAACCTACACTGTGAAGAAAGCCTGCCAGTGAAGTTTGTTTCATTGCTCGCCTCCTCCAATAATGATTCTAGCTCGCTAAAAATTGTTTACGATCCCTTACACGATACATCAAAGTTTACGTGCAAACTTCAAACAATTTCCACTGCCTTAGCAACTACCGTTCAAGTAAACACAGTCGCTGGGAGTTCTAAAAATTTAAAAACAGCTGAAATACAAAGTGTCAATAAATGTGTTCCCAATAAAAAGCTAGTTGCAATATTCCTAAGCAGTTTGCACATCAACAGTATAAACAAAATGTTATCAATCCCGGCAAACTGGAAGGAATACTACGTAATATTTGCCGTGGAAACTGCTACACACGCACAAAATTTTCTGACAAATTCATGGCTGAACTCTCACGTGAAATTCGGCATCGTTTTACATCCTAACGGCTTCAGCTCACTACGTCTCTACCAGATATGCGTCCACTGCACAAATAAATATTTTCAGTTGTTTCATATGCACCTGTACGAAAACACAACTCCAATTTACAAGATATTCCCCGACCTCCATACAAATTTACACAAAAAAAAACTCCTAATCTCTGCACTGATATTCGGTGGAAACGTTCAAGTCCGAACCATCAACGAAACTGCGGTCGTTTATAAAACAGGCGGTTGCTTTCTGCGCATGGCCATAACTCTGCGAAAAACTGAATGCCACTTATTCTCTAAGTCCAAGCGTGACAACCGGATTGAAGAAAAGTTAATGGGAACTTTGCTCCTGGTATGTTTCATGACCTAGTGCAAGGGAACGCAGACATGGCTGTTGTTGGTGCAATCATAGAAGGCCATGCAGCATATGCCGATTTATCGTTTCCAATTGGCCACAATGCCTTCAACTTTTTCCTGCCAGCTCCTCAACCTGTTTATGGTTTTGCTGCGGCAGCAAGACCTCTCGACAGGAACGTTTGGTTGTCAATTTTCGTGAGTATCTTCATAAGCGTTGTTTCGCTTGAAATCATTAGGGCTGTCTACAGAGCCCTGAAGTTGCCACTAACCCAAGCCTGGTCCTTTGAAAAAGAACTCGAATTTTTTCTGTCTAGCTTCGTACTTGAATTTGGCCCTGCAATGAAGAACTTTTGGAGTCCATTTAGAGCTTTTCTACCATCTTGGTACATGCTTGTGATCACAATGTCTACTGCCTACTGCGCCAAATTCTACGAAGCATTAGTCATACCACCGTTGGAATGCATCCCACGTACTTTCTCCGAGTTGGGCAACTTTCTGGACTACAACGTTGCATATCTAGAGTGGGGCTCGGATCCAGCATTCTTCAGTTCCATATTTAACAGTGCAAAAGAGGGTTCAGGAGAGCGAAAGATACCTCGGCGCATGGTTGCCATGAACTATTCGTCATGCTTCAAGTTTGCGTTACAAAGAGATAAGCAAACTGCCTGTATTTTCTTTGCACTGAATACTGATACCGAAATGTACGTGGAGAGTCTGGCAGAGCGCGAGGGACTAGAGTCTGAATTATACAGGAGTCCAGATTTTATAATGCACTTCCACAATGCTCTTCTTTTCCCAAGTTCTCCTTGTTGCAGTCGACCACACGACCCATATTAGCCCGAATAATGGCCACTGTTGAAAAACACTGTTGTATTTTGTGTAATTTGTGGTGGGATGTCATGTCGTGCTAATTACGAATTACTTTTCCCACACTGAATTACCCAGTACAAGTGTCCAGTGGGAGCTGCGTGTCTGTTATTTTGCGAGACTAATTTTGATGCTAGAGATACAAGTGTAGAATGCTACATAATAAAATATTACATGGAAATTGCTAGAAAAACCCGTTGGCGTGTCTTAATCTCACGCTTGAAATTTTGTGTCAGAAAAGGTCACCTTGGATTCCAATCTATTATAATTATAATAATTAGATCTCTGAGGTCACAATTAAGACCAGAAGAGTGGCTTTGTAAAAATGTCTTAATTTTCAGAATTCAGTTGGGGTTTGGCACGGAACAAGACAGCCCACGTTATTGCAAGTCAAGTTTTCAGAAAAGTTTGTTTACAAATAGTCAACAGTAGTTAGTTAAACGTTTTAAGCTTCAAGAAGCCTGACTCGACTATGTGGTTGCACGCCATTCTTGCAGCTGTCTTCTGGCTGGTTCTATTCATGCTTCTGAAAAACAAAAACCAAGCAAAGCTACCGTCAGCGGATGGACATCCCAATCAAGTCTTAGGTGACGTGTAACAATAAATGTAAAATTTCAACGCAAAATTGATTGCAATTAGACATTGGGCAAACTTTCAGGAACACTAAAGACTCTTCAGATGGCACTTAGCTTTATAATTGGAACAAAACCGAATTATGAACGACTTGAGAACTGGTCAAAGGCCTACGGTGGACTGGCAATTCTCAAAGTCCCAACTAGAAGCCCCAGTCAGTTAGCATCAAAAATTTTATAATTATTATTTCAACTTGGAACTAAAGTAACTCTTCTCCGGTGTAGTGGTGAATATCGCCGATCTAAACATTGCCAAGCAAATCATGAGCTCATCTGAGTGGACCGGCCGTTTGCCCGACGACCACTATTTGTATTCGAGTCACTTCAACAAGCCACTGGGTCTTCTTTTTGGTAATGGGAACTGGTGGAAAGAATGCAGGAAACTAAGCATCAAGTTACTTCACCAGTTGGACTTTTTCCGGTTGGACAACATGGAGCGACTTATGGCGCTTGAGATGAACCATTTCAAAACCAGTTTGGATGGAAAGCTTGAAAAATCCAACGGAGAGGTGACCATAAGGATGCCTAACATGTTTGGAGTTCACACGCTCAACATTGTTTGTCAAGTGATTATGAGCAAGCGGTTCGAACAAGATGATCCAATTGCTAAGGAGCTTCTTAGAGTAATCAGCGATTTCAATCGGGAATTTAACCTTGGGACAAGTATACTCGATGTCTTTCCATGGTTACGAAAAATCCCTGGTCTCACCTTCATGGACTCGTACAACAAAGCATCTCAAGTCTGTTACGAATACTTTAAGGTAATAAAACTGGAAATCAAACTGTTTTTTACGGCTCTCGTTTCAAACAAAACATTTGCTTGATAACAGAGGGAAGTTATTATAAAGCGTCGACAATCTGGGACGTACCGTAGCGAGCCATCCGACTATGCAGACTATTTTCTACTTGAAATTGACAAGAGACGAGGAGAAGATCCGTGCTACATTACTGGTAACAGATTTCATTGGACTGTAATTCTGTAGAAAAATTGGATATATTTCGTAATTAACTACTAGCTACGATTTTTTGTGAACTATTTTTGTAATTACAGACGAGTCCTTTCTTGTGTGCATGCGCGATATGGTTTTCGCTGGAGCTGACACAACGAATGGTGCCATAGAAAATGGTATTGTACAAGTGTCACTTCGACCTGAAATCCAGAAAAAAGTTCAAGCTGAAATTGACAGTGTTATTGGTCATGATCGCTTGTGTAGCTATCAAGATAGACTCAAGTAAGCTTCCAGTTGTCTATTAAAACGTCATCAGAATACATCAAAATCTCGAACCTTCTTGCTGACAGTTGCGGTGATTTCTATTCTACAGAATGCCCTACACTCAAGCAGTGCTTCTGGAGGCCTTGAGAGATACCTCACCGGCTCCACTAACAGCCAGAGCTCCACTGGAAAATAACCAAATTAGTGGAAATAACATTCCTAAGGTCATTTTTGTAAGACATTACTTCTCGGCATAAAATGGACTCATTGTTTATTTATTTAAAACCTCAGGGCTCTTTGTGTGGCATCAATATCTACGCAATTCACCGAAGTCCCGACATATGGGAGGATCCCGAGGAGTTTAGACCAGAGCGGTTTTTGAGCGAACAAGGGGAAATAGTAAATGCGGACAAAATCATGCCTTTTGGCCATGGTGAGCTCTATTTGAAAAAATTCTATACTTTTAGAGCTTCTAACCCATAAAGTTTGTATTGGCTGCTAATATGAGTCTTGTGGGTTTTTTGAACACAGGCAAGCGCCTCTGCGTTGGAGAGTCCGTTGCTCGATTAACTATTTTTATCTTCTTCGTCACGCTCATGCAGAAGTACACATTCGAGATTTCCGACAAGCACCCGCCGCCAGTTTTTAAGAATCAGTTTGGACTGTCAAGGGGGCCTTTGCCTTACTTCCTGAAAGTCAGATCACGTTCGTAATTTTTCTGAGCAGGTAGAGCTATTTTGAATTGCATTTGTGCTAATTATGAAGCTTCGATCTTTCTTATTGTGTTGACATGGTGTTGAGAAAAGGTGTGGAAGGTGCTCTGAAGCCCCCAGGTTTGTTTGTGTAACCTACATCCTACCGAGTAGGTATATTGGAATTTCAAACTCGAACTCGGATTATTCACGAGTATTTTGTCGAGTAGCCAAAATTTTCAAACTCGTTCGAGTATACCCGAACTTAAAACTGCTACTCGACGAGTATACTCGAGACAAAAAATTTCGTAATAAGTAGGTTATTCTTATAGCTCGAGTAAGTACGAGTATGTACGCCTCGTTGTACCCGAACTCGACTCGAACTTACTCGAAAAATCGAGTATATGAAGATCACTAATAAAAACAACATTTTTTGCACCTAGGAACTGAGATTAGAATTTTCCTTGATTCAGTGACACACTTAGACCTCAAAGCAGCACCACTGGAGACAACTAAATCAATAACTTAATCCTATTGAACTACAATTTAATTCAGACTATTAGATTTTGTTCTTGATGTAGACTATTTTGACTACTTTTCATTTGAAAAACATGCAAAAAGAGCTTGCCGCAGTTTCGGAGCCAAGCTAAGAGGGATTGGTAATTAAATTGATGGTTCGGTCATGTGTCGCCAATTTGAAAATTCAAAATCTGAAGTGCGCCTTAGATACTTGAAGATACTCGAGTACCAGTAGACAAGTATCGAGTTTTGTAATGTGTTTAGGTGAACTTGAACCGAGTAGCATAATCAAGTAGCTACTCATTTTCAAACTTACCCGAGTTAGTAGCTGAAATTTGCGTACTCGTTTAAAGCTACTCGAGTTAAATCTTCGAGTATTCGGGTGGGTATTTCTTTATACTTGACTTGGACATTACTCATACTTACTCAAATACTCACGAGTAATACTCGTACTCGGTAGGATCTCTATTGTGTAATCAATCAATCGTTAAAGCAGTGTGTGGCAGCTTTTGGACTTTACGCTTTACGTTAATATGAAATAAACTTCGCACAATTTTAAACTTTTTGAGGGCAAGTACCATGATTTCTGTTTTCCAGCAGCGGATATTCTTATTATTTTGCACGACGTTTTAATGTCACTAAAAGTTCAAGGTTTTGGCTGCAAATTCAATTCTACCACAAACTGTTGGACCCTTAAATTTACCTTAGATTATACTGGCCGTGGTCGACGCTGAAACTGTGGCGCAATTCCAAGGTAAAGCACTATCAAGATATGAAATAGGAGGAAGAGGAAAGCAAAGCGCACAAGAAGCTCCTTTTGTGCTAATTCGTCTCCTTGTACCCTAAAAATCCAAAAAATCTTAAATTACTAGAAACTCCGGAGCTGGGAAATTCAAAGTTCATTGTCGTTGCAGAAAAAATCCGGTTCAATTACTTACCAAGGACGAATTGTATTTTTTTGAAAAACCAAATTGTATGCATTCACATTGCCTCTCTCAATGTTGTTAATTCCCACCAATGCAGTGGTGCAGGTCGCAAGGTAGATCACCCATCCTATGGCTTTGTGAATTGGCAAAACAAGTGTACGAATTTGAAGTGGAATCATAGGCGGAATGAACATAAAAGTTCCAGCAGTGAGCTGCAAACAAAAGAAATTGTTTTGTATTAATATTCCAAAGCAATAAAACTGGACAAATTACAACTTAATATTGACTGTACCTGTAGCATGAAGCAAGAGAATATAACTATTCCAGCCCAGCTGTGCTGTGTGGTAACGTGGAAACTTGCACTATAATCTCTTTGTGTAGTAAACGGCTTGTAAATAAACTCGGTTATGAAATAGAGGTAAATCAAACCAACAAGCATGAAAAATCCGACTACAGTGTGCAATCCAAAATGGATATACTTTAAGACATTGATGCTGCAGTATGGGATGATACGATAAACCAAGATTGCTGAGAACAGTAGTACGTACAAAAGCATTTGAAAACCAATATTGAAATCTTGTTCAAAAGTTGTTGCAAATCTTAAGAAATCCCTTGAACTTACCATATCCCTGAAAAATCACTCCGAAAAGAATCATGATGGCCTCGTGAACCATTGGAGTCGCCGCCCAATCCTCCTTGCGAATCGATAACTTATTTTGCTCATCGAAAAAACAAATTAGCAATATGAACGCTATGAGGGCAAATAGAGTTGCCGTTAAAAGCAAACTTAAGAAAAGAATTTGAATTGTATTGAATTCTCGGGCTGCTGGATCTTTCAAATTTAAGAATGGACCCGGACCCGTCGCAGTTTCTGTTTGCCCTGTTACGAATTCAGGCCCAACTGAAATTTTAATTGTAGTCAAATATTTTAAAGCAATTTTTTGTACTTATCACAGCTGCAGAAATTGTTGCGTAAATTTAAGCTCAGTTTATTTTGCGCATGTGCTATTACTATATGAACCTTTGTTTGAAGGAGCAGCATTTTCTTCATTTGGGACCTGGTCGTCCATTCTTTCTTGTTAACAAACCAATCGTTGGTTCACTCTTCCAAGGCCGATTTCAACAGTTCGGACTCGGACGGACGTTGACCTGAAAAATGAAATCTTGCAGCCGAATTTGAATTATGAGTTTAATAATTTGTTGGTTTGGAGTTTGGAAATTGAAGTTAAAAGTTTGCTAATAAACTGTAGTTCGTTCTAAATCAATAGCAACGCCCGGCGTTTTTTAATTCAAGCAACGGTTGACCCCAGCTTCTATTAGAGACCCGGCTTATAATACAGTATTTACGGTATTGATATTTACCATCATCAGGTTGTATCTTACGCAATCGAAAAAATAACGAGGGTTTTTATTTGCCTCCAGTCCGCAAACCCTTAAGCTAACGAAGTTCACTTAACGTTTACATAGAAACCTCTCTACAAAAGATTTGATTTGGGCCTGAATGACCCAATTACTCACCTCCAACTCTTCTTAAAAATTTTCGCACAGAGCTTTGAAAGGTTCCAATAGTAAAGCTGCGTTATTCATATAAACTCGTCCCAAAAATTGAACCCATTCACTGTCCCGTAATAAAGGTCTAGATTCCCAATAACACAAACATGCTAGAAATCTGAATAGGCGTTAATTATAATCTCGACGTTGAGTAACTACATCCTCATCCGCATGGCAGACGTTGCATTGTTCTCAATTTCCCAAGCAACAATTTACAGCAGCAGTGCTGACGCTTTTCTTATTCAATGCCTCGCAAGTTTACGTACAACCTATCTAGTTTTGTAGTTATGTGCGGAATGCCAAACCATGTCGACTCTGCAAAAGTTGCTGAAAACTTTCTGCACCATTTCGATTTTCGTTCAGTGTGACTCCATGCTCCAGCAAAGCAAACAAGACTTTGACTGTGAAACAAACCTGCGCACACAGCTGCTTTTGTCTCTTGTCTTTTCAAATGAGTTGGGCTCGCTAAAACTTATGGATGACCCTTCCAGTTACATAGAAAAACATTTGTTATGTGCAATTCAAATCATTTCCACTTCCTTTAAAACTACCATTGAATTAAAAACAAGTGAAGGCAACTATGCAAACGCAACTGCAATAGAAAGTGTCAATAAATTTGTTCCTCGTAGAAAGCTAGTCGAAGTTTCAGTGAGAAGTCAACAAATTGAAAATGCTGTTGAAATGCTATCAAGTGAAGGCCAGGCAAACTGGAAACAATATTTCTTTATATTTGCAGTAGAAACTCATGCGCATGCGCAACACCTTTTCACAAATTTATGGCTCAACTCTCACGTGAAATTTGGCATCGTTTTACATGCGCACGACGTCAGCTCGCTAGGACTCTACCGCATCTGCGCCCACTGCCAAAATAAATATATTAAGTTATTTCAATTGCACCGGTACGAACACACCACTCGAATTCACAAGATTTTCCCAGATCTTCATAAAAATTTGTACCAAAAGAACCTCCTAATCTCTGCACTGACAGCCAGTGGCGACGTTCAAGTCCGAATCATCAACAGAACTCCGCTTGCTTATAAAACTGGCGGCTTCTTTCTGCGCATGGCCATAACTCTGTGCGAAAGACTGAATGCCACTTTCACTTTAATCCCACGCATGACAACTGGAATGAAGAAAGTTAATGGAAGTTTTGTTCCTGGTCTATTTTATGACCTCGTGCAAGGGAACGCAGACATGGCTGTTGTTGGTGTCATCATACAAAGCCAAGCACAATATGCCGATCTATCTTTTCCCATTGGTAACAATGCCTTTACTTTCTTTCTGCCAGCTCCTCAACCGGTTTATGGCTTTGCTGCGGCAGCAAGACCTCTCGACAGTGACGTTTGGTTGGCACTTCTCTTAAGTATATTAATTAGTGTTGTTTCGCTTGCAATCATTCGAGTTGTCTACAGAGCCCTCAAGTTACCACTAACCCACGCGTGGTCCTTTGGAAAAGAACTCGAATTTTTCCTGTCTAGCTGCCTACTTGAATTTGGCCCTGGAATGAAGAACTTTTGGGGTCCATTTAGAGCTTTTCTACCATCTTGGTACATGTTTGTGATCACAATGTCCACTGCCTACTCAGCCAAATTGTACGGAGCATTAGTCATACCGCCGTTGGAATGGATCCCGCGCACTTTCTCCGAGTTGGGCAACTCGCTAGACTTCAACATTGCCTATCTAGATTGGGGCTCAGGGCCATTATTCTTCACCTCAATATTCAACAGTGCAAAGGAAGGTTCAGGAGAGCGAAAGATACCTCTACGCATGGTTGGCATGGACAACGAAGCTTGCCTTAAGTTAGCACTTGAGAGAGACAAGCAAACTGCTTG